>PVLC010033857.1:0-17242 GCA_004027655.1 Graphiurus murinus | reverse complement strand
AAAAAAAAAAAAAAAAAAAAAAACATGGAAAATTTTTACAATATTACAACTAGCTGGTCCTAGACTGTTGACCCAACTGCCCTCCAGGGAAACCCCCCCCACAGCAGCTGTGCCCTATACATCCCCCTTCTCCTGTCTTTTACCCCCCGGCCATTCTAGCTCTTTTTCCTGCGACTCTTGTGGCACTCCCTGCTTATGAGAAGAGTAAACTTCCTTCTCCTGAGCTCTTCCTCTGTCTCCTCTTGTGACCACATTGTGACTGATAAATCCTGTAAGAGAATACAAAGGCACGTATTGTATTGCAATTTTATCCTCAGCACCTTGGCCAGCCCCTGGTCCAAAGTGAAGACCTCCAAAACAAAATACGGCAGAATCACAAAAAGCAAAGGGTAGACTTCTGATGTCAGATTGGAAAGAAGTCGGGCGTGGTGGCACACGCTTGTAATCCTAGTACTTAGGAGGCTGAGACGGGAGGTTCGCAGGTTCGCAGCCAGCCTCAGCTACTTATGAGGCCCTCCGCAATTAGTGAGACTCTGTTTCCAAATAAAGTATAAAAATAGGAGTGGGGGTGTAGCTTGGAGGTAAAATGTCCCTGGGTTCAACCCCAAGTACTGCAAAGAGAAGAGAAGAGAGGAAGGGAGGAAGGGAGGAAGGGAAGAAGGGAGGAAGGGAGAAAGAGAGGAAGGAAGGAAATGTTTAGCTTCGTTGTTCTCCTGAAACTCCACTAAAAAAACTGTGTTGTGAGTTGAACTGTGTTTTAAAAAGAGTATTGAGGCGGGTGTGGTGGTGTGTGCCTGTGATCCCAGGATTTGGAAGGCTGAGACACTAAACTACACTCACAAGCCAAGATGTTGAGGTCTTCACCTCCAGTCCCCTTGAATGTGGTCTTGTTTGGAAATGGGTTCCTTGCAGGCTCGTGAATTAAGATGAGGTCATTAGAGTGGGCGCTGATCCAAAATGACTGGCGTTCTCCTAAAGGGCGGGACATCTGGACCCAGAAACAGGTGTGCAGAAAGGTAAAGAGGATATGAAGACTCCTGAGCAATGTCGTCCACAGGTCAAGAACAGCTGGAGCCAGGAGAAGCCAGAGGAAGGGAAAAGAAACCCCTAGAAATTATGAGAGGGGAAAAATTCCAAAGTATTAGTATAAAGTTGGAGAAATTTCCTAGAAAGTAAAGCAATAGGAGAGAGATGCAAACAGGAGGCAGGGAGCCGGTGCATGGCGCACGCCTGTCATTCCAGTACTTGGGAGGCTGAGAAGGATCACAAGTTCAAGGACAGCCTCAGCAAGTAGTGAGACTCTCATCAACCTAATGAGACCCTGTTTCAAAATAAAAATAAAGTAGGGCTGGGGATATAGCGGCTTGGCGGTAGAAAGCCCCTGGATTCAATTCCAGCACCCCCCCCCCCAAAAAAAAAGGAAGCAGAGGAGGTAAATTAGAGGACGAATATTCAAGTTCAAGGAGAGAAAAAGAAAATGGGGAAAGAAGTCAGCTGTTATTTTAAAGCTAACTGTGCCTTTACAAATCTAAAAGAAATTATTTACTTTCTGGAATTTTATACCAAGACAAACTCTCTAAGTGTATGTGTGGAGGCTGGGAGAGGTTAAGAGGTTTTGAGAAATGGAAGCTTTCCAAAAGTGTGCTTCTCGTGTGCTTGTTTTCAGGAAGCACCTCCAAAAATGAGGAAGCGAAGCAAGGAAAAATGAATGCATGGAATACAGGATGCGGGATTTAAGACAAGAGAGAGAGAGAATCTAGCAGACAATATGAGGGATAATATTTTTTGTGTGTGTGGTACTGGTGATTCAACCCAGGGGCATTCGACCTCTGAGCTACACCCCTAGCCCTATTTTTTTTTAATTTTCTTAATTAATTCTTATATATATTATTTATTGAGAAGTTCTTATTTTATTGTATGTCTCTTCATTACTAGTGTTGACCCTAGCCCCATTATTTATTTATTTATTTATTTATTTATTTATTTATTTATTTATGTGTGTGTGTGTGTGTGTGTGTGTGTGTGTGTGTGTGTGTGTGTGGCTGGGGATTGAACTCAGGGGCATTCTACCTCCAAGCTACACCCCTAGCCCTATTTTGTATTCTTTATTTTGAAACAGGGTCTCAGTAAATTGTAGAATGCCTCACTAGGTAGCTGAGGCTGGCCACGAACCCGGATCCTCCAGTCTCAGCCTCCCAAATGCTGGGATTACAAGCATGCACCACCATGCCCGGCTTCCTAGCCCTATTTTTATTCTTTATTTTGAAACAAGGTCTCACTAAGTTGCAGAGGGCCTCACTAAGTAGCCGAGGCTGGCTGAAAACCTGTGATCCTCCTGTCTCAGCCTCCCAAGTACTGGGATTATAAGCATGTGCCACCATGTCTGGCTGATTAATACTTCTTAACATATTAATATACATGCAATGTGTATTCTCTGCGGAAACTTACACACCCCTCGTATGATGATGTAAGGTAGGGGTATTCATTTTATCCTCCTTATATAGATGAAGAAATAGAAGCGCAGAATGAATGATTGGTTGACCGCACCAAGACTACACAGGGATGGAATGGCGAGTCAGAATCTTAACCCGCAAGACTTGATTTCAGGCTCTTTACCATGATGGATCTCTTTCCTGCTCCCCATTACAGTGATCTCATCAAAAACGACGACACAATCATGTTTGGAAGGAGGAGAGGCAACGCAGTCACATTATAAGAGTTGCCGAGGCAAGGGCTCACATAGTGGAAAGCTTCTCATTTCCGTTTTCTGTAATCCAGTCAGTAGGTTTGTGTTCCAAACTATGATAAAACCAGGAATACCAACAGAGGCGTAGTATGTTCAGAAATGTGAGTTTCAAAAACATCAGCTAAAAGTCAGGCGTCATGACTCCTGCCTGTAATCCCAGTACTCGGGAGGCCGAGACAGGAGGATCTCAGGCTCAAGGCCAGTCTCAGCAACACAGGGAGACCCTGTGTCAAAATAAAATAATGAAATAGGGCTGGTGGTGTGGCTCGAGGTGGAATGCCCCTGGATTCAATCTCCAGTAAGAAAAAAAAAAAATTGGGTTGGGGGTGTAGCTCCAAAGTGGAATGCCCCGAGTTCTATCCCCAAAAATAAGCAAACTAATAACCATTTGTATTATATGAACTAAAAAGTAGGAAGTAGATAATGTGTGTGTGTGTGTGTGTGTGTTATGAAGAAGATGTTATTTTCTTTGCAAGCCTTGCACAGCTGTCTTTCCTTTTTTTTTTCCTTTTTTTGATGCTAGGGATGGAACTCAGGGGCATTCTACCTCTAAGCTACACCCCAAGGCTTTTTTGTCTTTTTATTTTGAAACAGGGTCTTGCTAAATTGCTGAGGCTGGTCGCAAATCTGTGATCCTTCTGTCTCTGCCTATCCTGGGATGACAAGCATGTGCCACCATGCCCTGCTTGACTTTCTGATCTCTACAGATATATAGAGAGTGGGTTAAAAAGTGTAAAATAAGCCAAAACATAAGAACAAAGAGTTTTTCCATTTGTTGTTTGCAGTCTGAGGAAGTTGAGGGTAACAGGCTCAGACATTTGTGTCTCTGCAAATTACAGGAGAAAATGCATAGCCTGGAAAGCTGGGCGTGGTGGCGCACGCTTGTAATCCCAGTACTTGGGAGGCTGAGACAGGAGGATCACAGGTTCGAGGCCAGCCTTAGCTACTTAGTGAGGCAATCCACAAGTTAGTGAGATCCTGTTTCAAAATAAAGAATAAAAAAATAGGATTGGGAGTGTAGCTCGGAGGTAGAGTGTCCCTGGGTTCAATCCCCAGTACTGAAAAAAAAAAAAATGTATAGCCTGGAGAATTAAATGAGGTAACCTGGGGACACACAGTAGGTGCTCAAGTGGTTGTGACTACTAACCAGCTGTCAGGCTTGTGATGAAATGTGTCCCCTTCAAATTGGATTTGCATTTATTTCTTTCCATATTTACAACTCTTTGGGAAAGGAAGAGGCTAGGACTAGACTTCACTATTAACATACTTAGTATTTATATCCTGGGGGAGAGCAAGTCTAATGCCAGGAGAGAGTGCAAAGAAGCTGGTGCACACCTGTGATTGCAGTCCTTGGGAGGCTGAGACAGGAGGATCACAGGTTGGAAGCCAGCCTCAGCAATTCAGTAGGACCCTGAGAAACTTACTGAGACTCTTTCATAATAAAATAAATAAATAAATGCAAAGGACTAGGGGTATAGTTTGGAGACAGAAGGTTCCTGGGTTCAATTTCTAGTAACACACATACGCACACACACCCACACCCACACACACACACACACACAAAGGGGGTGCAACGAGAAACTGGGTGGGGGAGTTTGATGTCTAAACTGGAACCCTGAGAAGTTCAGCTACATGGAGCACTGGTATCATTTATCAAACAGGGTCAGCGAAAACCAAAGGGCAACATAATCGGTTGAAAGATAGAAATCTGGAGAGCTGAAAGATAGAGACGAGGAATTAATTCAGTTCACCTTGTTTCATAACTTTGGAACCAAGCTTTTTTCCTGGAAGCTAAAATACTATTGTCTTTGGGGATGGTTCAGCCATGATAATGACCACCAGGTCATCTTTATCGTCTTTCTCTTCATCATCTTCTTGTGGTAAGCAATACATCTGAAAAGTCACAGGAAGCCGGGCGTGGTGGCGCACGCTTGTAATCCCAGCATTTGGGAGACTGAGACCGGAGGATCTGGGTTCGCGGCCAGCCTCAGCTACCTAGTGAGGCACTCTGCAACTTAGTGAGACCCTGTTTCAAAATAAAGAATAAAAAATAGGGCTGGGGGTATAGCTCAGAGGTAGAATGCCCCTGAGTTCAATCCCCAGTACTGCAAAAAAAAAAAAGTCACAGGAGCCAGGTGTGGTGGTACACACCTGTAATCTCAGTACTCCAGAGGTTGAGACAGGGAGATTGCAGGTTTGAGGACAGCCTCAGTAAGTAGTGAGACTCTCAACAACCTAGTGAGACCCTATTTTAAAAATAAAATAAATAAATAAATAAAAAGGGCTGGGTGTGGAATCCAGAGGTAGAATGCCCCAAGGTTCAATCCCCGCTCATAAGAAAAAAAAAAAAAAAAAACCTAAGTGACATGATCCCATTTTCCTGTTGGGAAACTGAACAGAGGCTTTCATTGAATGCAGGACAAAGTACAGATTGCTTAAGCTCATATTTAATGCCTTTCATAAAAAAAGATGTCAACTTGTCTTTCCAGATTTATTCATTTATTTCTTGTTAAATCACACTTGGAATTTTTGTCATTCTCCATATTTCACATTCTCGTTTTTTTAAATCTTTGTAGACAGAGCGTGCCCTTTCTTGTGGATTTGGTGTTTAAAATGTCATCATCTTTCATGCAGAGATTCCGACACGACATGACCCCTTTCTGCGCACCCTTGCCACACTTCAGAATTCCGAGGAATTCCGAGGAGGGAATGAGGAAATTCTCAGCTGACCAAGGCCCAAGTGCCAAGGGGAGGATCCTGGCCAGCATTGTGCAGAGACGGCCTGGTGACTCTTTTCCACAGCGGAACACTCTGTGCATCTGGGACGGTCCATAAATCACTAGTTGTTTTCCCAGCCGGCTGGCTCCGGGCGGACTTCCCACCGGCCTTTCTTACCTTCCAGCCACTCTCCTTACCCAGGACAAGAAAGCAAAGCTGATGGCCCCAGATTTTGCAATTTTAGTCCTTTGCTTCTTTGTTAAGGAACTCTGCGTGTGTGTCTGTGTGTGTGTGTGTGTGTGTGTGTGTGTGTGTGTGTGTGTGTGTGTAACTGGGGATTGAGCTGAACTCGGGGCATCCTATATCTGAGCTACTATTTTTTATTCTTTACTTTGAAACAGGATCTCATTAAGTTGTGGAGGGCCTCACTAAGTAGCTGAGGCTGGCTGCAAACCTGTGAGCCTCCTGTCTCAGCCTCCCAACTACTGGGATTACAAGCGTGCGCCACCACGCCTTTTTCTTTTTCTTTTTTTCCCTTACTCCCATATACAAATGAACCCTTAACTAGTCTCTCTAATAAGAATCTTCTAGCCACACCTATAAGGCCAACTGGGTAAGGAATTTCTGCTTCAGCTCCTTATCTGGACCTGGCCGGAAGCAGGCCCCTGCAGAGCGCCCTGCACTGTCTTATTCGCTTCCATGCACACAGGACCAGTCACCACAGGCTAATAGATCTGCTCTCGGGCCAGCTTCCTCCACAGCAGCATCTGTATTGTCCTTGGGTAAATGGGTCCAGGCCTCTCCTTGAGGTCTCCAGCACATAGTAGGAGCCTTGTGCTGCCAGGATCACTTCTTCCTGCTATTTAGACACCTCCCTTCAATCCTGGAGCTAACACTAGACAACAGCTCTGACTGTTTGGAGGAGTTTCAGTTTTAACAAGTAAAAAAATGCTGGAGAATCCAGTATAATCACCCTGCCAGCCCAGAGAGAGCAGCGGAGGATGGAGAGTGGAGGTACACACTGGGCTCCTGTGGGCTCCTGAAGCACCACTGCTTCCAATTAGAAGAAAGGCCTAGACGGAATGAGACTCTGCCTTCTGCCTGGCGTGGAGACTCACACTTGCAATCCCAGTATGTGGGAGGCTGAGACAGGAGGATCGAGGACAGTGTCAGTAAGTAGTGAGACCCTGTTTCAAAATAAGAAATAAAATATGACTAGGGGTGTAGCTCAAAGGTAGAATACCCCTGGGTTCAATCCCTTGTACCACACACACACACAAAATTAAAAAAAATTAAAAATAAAAACAAAACCAAACAACAACAACAACAACAACAAAAACACCTGCCTTTTTTGGCGTTTCAGTTAAGACCCCCCCCCCCAAACATTTATCAGCATTTCTTTTTTTTTGCGGTACTAGGGATTGAACTCAGGGGCATTCTACCTCCGAGCTATACCCCCAGCCCTATTTTGTATTCTTTATTTTGAAACAGGGTCTCACTAAGTTGCAGAGTGCCTCACTAGGTAGCTGAGGCTGGCCTCAAACCCAGATCCTCCTGTCTCAGCCTCCCAAATGCTGGGATAACAAGGGTCCGCCACTACGCCTGGCTCTCAGCATTTCTTTTTAAAACACGGGTGATGGTATGGAAATCTCATTAAACATTGACCAGTTCTGCTGTCTCCAAGCCTGGCGTTCCAGCTTGCTTAGCACAAGGCTTAACAATGCGCCCCTTTTCTTCTTTAACTGCACGCCCCCCAAACCAACGAGTTTCCTCAAATCTCCCTTACCTCCACGCAGAACACGTTAAGAAGACTCAAGTCCAGCTCTAGTCATTTACCTCAATCAACAAATATTTATTGATAAAATAAAGGTAGTCGGGGTGTAACTGTCCGTTAACGCGGCAGGCTAGCAGAAGAACTAACAGAATGTGATTTGCAGTGCAGTCCTAGCGGGCCGGTGACAATCAGGTGACAATAGTAAAAGCAGTAACAAGTACATGTGCACAATACTTCACCAATCGTGTCACATAGGTGTGGCTTCTATGATCCTCAGGGCAATCCCGTGAGGTGCCAGGATTCCCTAGTTGACAGCTGAGAAAATGCTGCTTTCAAGATGTCAGCCACTTCTCTAAGGCAAGTGGCATTTTTCCCAACACACCTCACCTCCTCCATTTCCCAGTAACAGTTTTTTTTTGGAAAGCAGTGTAACCTGTGGGCAGCTTAGCACTACTCAGCCAGATGGCGCCATGGGCCCAGGATCCCACCCAGGCCCAAGACTCCAAGGCCAGAGCGTGTTTTCTCCTAGGGCTCCACTAGGTGGCAGTAAGACTCGCGCCTCGCCCGCGTCCCTGTGCAACTTGAGCATTTCACCGGGAAGCAGCAGAGCAGCGCTACTCTCTTGCAGGTTAAAAAGAGGAAAGCAGCAGAGTAGCGCTACTCTTGCAGGTTAAAAAGGGTTGCATGTGTCATACGTGCACGCGTGTGCGTGTGGCGTACTGGTTTGCAGAACAGTGGGATTGAAGAATTAATAGTACTACCACTCTATGCTGGGTGGAACCCCAGTGAAAGAAAAATTAAGATGTTTGGCGTGTGTTCCCTCAGCTAATACTAGCAACCCCACCCCCGGGATTCTAGATGTCTAGATGTGTGTTATGTAATACGCAAGCCGATCACTGTCGCTCAGCGTGAAAGACGCACGCATCCAGGAGATTAATGTCTGTGGCCACGCTGACACTGTATTTCTCTTGGAGTGTACCACCATCCGTTAGCTGTCAGAGAGGAAAAGCAACGCGCAGCGTGATGGGGGTAAAGGAATTTCATAGGGAATTCGAGACACCTTGATGCTTCCTGGTTGGGGAATAGAAGAGTGAGAGGCGAGGCGTGCATTTTGGAGACTGGATAAGGGGTTAGGGTTCCTGATTAGAGCATGCCTCATCAGAACATACGTGGGGCCCGAAACGAAGAATTAGGCCCAGCTTTTCCACAAAATGACAATGGAAAGATGTCATCCTGAACCTTCTGGGGACCCCATCGCCCTAGATTCCGGAGAGGCCGCAGCCCCCATGTGTAAAACCCGTTTCCCTCAGTGAGGCGGGTGTTCTATTCCAGGAGACTCGGTCTCCGCCGAGAAAGGCAGCTGCTTTTCCTCGGGCACCGGGGGCAGATCGGGGGCCTTGGGCCCACACTTGGCCACGGTAAAGCGGCTCATGTGAAGCGCTTCCTCATACCCGGGGAGGGCGTCCAGCGAGGAGGGCAGCGGGCCCAGCGAGCCGTGCGAGCGCGTCACAGCCAGGATCCTCCGCGCCGCGGGGCCGAACACCGACTGCAGGGCTGCGAGGAAAGAAAGAAAGAACGTCCCTGCGTGGTTAGCCGGCGTCCAAGGGCGTCCAAGGGCCCGGTCACTCCCTGCCCAAAGCCTTTCTCAAAAATCCCTCCAAGCTGACTTGGAAGCCGACCCCGCGCCCTGCTAGGAGAACCTGTCTTCTCGGTGTCTTTGGATGATCCAAATTGGGTTCTCAAGCCTCACATCTTCCCCTTTGGGACTTGGGTACCTTGACGCACTGACATTACAGATTCCCAGGGACTGTGTGTTTCTGCCTTATTTACCATTTCTCAAGAGGACCGTGAGAAAACGGGGTGGGGGGGGGTTCAGGAGGGAGAGCAGCCTATCCCAGCATTCTCTTTTTAAAATAAATATCAGGTGTTTTGCCATCTGGTGTCCGACCTTGAATTTACTCCCTAATTTTTTTTTTAGAAAATAATATAATATACAGAGCAGAAGGAGACAAAGGAAAGTGTTTTATCATAATCCTCAAAGGGATGCTGGGGCGAACACTTAGTGTACCAAGGCTTGGGAAATACAGAACTGAGAGTGTGCACCACTCATTTATTTATTAATTATTTTATTTTATTTTGGTTTGTGTGTGTGTGTATGTGTGTGTGTGTGTGGTACTGGGGATGGAATCCAGGGGCATTCTACCTCCAAGCTACACCCCCAGTCCTATTTTTTTTATTCTTTATTTTGAAACAGGGTCTCACTAAGTTGCGGAGGGCCTCACTAAGTAGCTGAGGCTGGCCGCAAACCCGGATCCTCTGGTCTCAGCCTCCCAAGTATTGGGATTATAAGCGTGCGCAACCGTACCTGGCTCACTCATTTATTTACAGGTCATCAAATGATATAGATAACAGAAAATGTAGGATTTCACAAAATCCAAGACATTTTGAAAGAAGGGTATTGTTCAGAGTTTAAAATAGTTTTTAGCAAAGTAACTTTTTTGGGGGGAGGGGTATTAGTGATTGAACCCAGGGGCATTCTACTTCCAAGCTACACCTCCAGCCCTTTCTGTTTTTATTTATTTATTTATTTTTATTTTGAAACAGTCTGGCTAAGTGGCTGAGGCTGGCCTTGAACCTGCAATCCTGCTGTCTCAGCCTCCCAAGTCCTGGGATTACAGGCATGGTCTACCATGCGGGCTTTTTTTTTTTTTTTTTGCAGTACTGGGGATTGAACTCAGGGGCATTCTACCTCCGAGCTACACCCCCAGCCCTATTTTTTATTTATTATTTTGAAACCGGGTCTCACTAAGTTACTGAGTGCCTCACTAGGTAGCTGAGGCTGGCCTCGAACCCGAATCCTTCGGTCTCAGCCTCCCGAATGCTGGGATTACAAGCGTGCGCCACCACGCCCTGATCCCATGCTTGCTTATTAAGGAACTATTTATAAACTGGGTGATTAGTCCTAGGGAACATGTTCAACATTGTCTACAATATTTCACTCCTCTCTTCACTCGATCACCAGCTTGACAAGTATTTGAGAAGACAGCCCCGGTCACGGTTCCCCTGGGCTTCTGGAAATCACCCGGTCCTGAGCGTGGGGTCCTCTGCGCCCTGCGCACCTCCCAGCCGTCCACGCCAGCCCCAGGGCGCCCCTCCCCCAGGCCGAGGCCAGGTACTCACAGGTGATGGTGCTCTGCAGAGTGCTGTCGTGGTCAAAGGTGATGACAGTCACCTCGTAGGGGGGCGGGTCCCCATCGGCCCCCGGTTGCTGGCGACTCAGGCAGCAGCAGCGGAAGCACACTGAGGTCAAGCCACACAGGAGCAGCAGCGCGCCCACGACCACCAGCAACCTGCAAGGAACGCGGGAGCCAGGCGGAGCCCGGGCCCCGGCATGCGTGGCGCTGTAATGTCTGCCTTTGGGTTCTCATGGGCGTTTTATGGGACAGTCATAAGACTTTATTATTATTATTATTATTATTATTATTATTATTATTATTGTTATTATTATTATTATTGAGGTACTGGGGATTGAACTCAGGGGTATTCTACCTCCGAGCTATACCCCCAGCCCTATTTTTTATTCTTTATTTTGAAACAGGGTCTCACTAAGTTGCAGAGGGCCTAACTAAGCAACTGAGGCTGGCCGAAAACCCGGATCCTCCGTTCTCAGCCTCCCGAATGCTGGGATTACAAGCGTGTGCCACCACGCCGGCTGTCATAAGACTTTAATACCAAGGTACTTTACATATGGTACTTGAATACCATAATACTTTACATACATACTTCCTGGCTTTGTCAGCAAGACTAAGTCCCTTCATTAGAGCGAATAATGCAATATTTTGATTATTTGACAGGGAGATGCTTTTTCATTTCCCTGAAGTGAAACCCTGCATAGAGACGCTTTGTCTCAAGCACCGTTCAGAAGGAAAAATCGCCCTAGGATGTCTGCAGAGGAAATCCTAATGAAATAGGAAATCCTGGCATATTGTCACACAGGTTAGTGAAGAAGTAAAGAAGCTGCCCCCGGAGATGCCAAGGGGGCAGGCTATGGGAGACCTTTTTCTTCAGGCTCACAATAAATATAAATAGTGACAAAAATTAATGCCAAGCCGGACGTGGTGGCGCATGCTTGTAATCGCAGTACTTGGGGAGACTGAGACAGGAAGGATCGCAGGTTCACGGCCAGCCTCAGCTACTTAGTGAGGCCCTCCGAAACTTAGTGAGATCCTGTTTCAAAATAAAGGATAAAAATAGGGCTGGAGGTGTAGCTCAGTAGAATGCCCCTGGGTTCCTTCCCCAGTACCACACACACACAAAAAAATGCCCCTGAAAAATGAAGGATCTTTGTGGGTATTATAGTTGAAACTCACCATATATACCAGAGATGTACCCAGTCTGTGGTCAGACAACTATGGAGGAAGAATAAAAATCAGAAATATGAGGTATACTGTAATATGATACCATGTTACAATAAAAACAGCAAGCCAGGTGTGGTGGTGCATGCCTGTAATCCCAATACTTGGGGGGCTGAGACAGGAAGATCCTGGGTTTGAGGCCAGTCTTGGCCACTTAACGAGGCCGTCAGCAATTTAGTGAGATCTTGTTTCAAGATAAAAAATAAAAATAGAGCTGAGGATGTAGCTCAGAGGTAGAACTTTCCTGGACTCAATCTCCAGTAATACAACAACAACAACAAAACAACTCATTGAGGGTTATATTATTTAAAATTCAATGTGATTAGCATTCCATTTTGAAATGGTGTGCCTTAAGTAGTGTTTTACGCTACGGATGGCATTGTGCAAATCATTTCATAAAGCAGGATTAGTAGTGATCACAAGAAGCATTAATAGAAGTCATTTCCATGATTATTATACGCAGTTATGTTAAAAATCTCCGAGAAAGGACTTGAGCTAAGAATCTATGAAGACTGAGTTTGGAAAATGGATATGAACGTTAACATGTGTATGTACTTGAGGTCACTAAAATGTAAGCAGAAAAAAATTTCAGTTAAAAGTGTGAGACTCGGTTTCAAAATAAAGAATAAGAAATAGGGCTGGGGGTGTAGCTCAGAGGTAGAATGCCCCTGAGTTCAACCCCCAGTACCGCAAAAAAAAAAAAAAAAAAAAAAAAAAAGTGTGAGGGCAGTCAAACTTGTAATTTATGTTTCAACAGTTCTTGCGACACTGTTGCCATAGAAACGAACCTATGGTGTCACGTGGGCGGTCAAAACTGATCCACGAGCCCAGGGTGGTGGCGCACACTTGTAATCCCAGGACTTGAGAGGCTGAGACAGGAGGATTGCAGATTCCAGGCCAGCCTCAGCTACTCAGTGAGGCCCTCTGCAACTTAGTGAGACCCTGTTTCAAAACAAAGAATAAAAAAAATAGGGCTGGGCGGTGTAGCTCAGAGGTAGAATGCCCCTGGGTTCAACCCTCAGTTCCGCAAAAAAAAAAAAAAAAAAAAAAAAAAATTGATCCACGTGTCCACTGAGACCAAGCAGGAAGGGGGAAAGTAGAAGCCAGCTTCACAGTGAGGAAAACCAATGAGGCAATTGTAAACTTCCTCTGAAAAGACAAAAAAAAAAAAAAAAAAAAAGAATTTCCCAGAAGAAAGAGTGTTAGAGAAGAACAGGACTGGGCGGGGAGGGAGAGGAGATGGGACGTATGTGTGGACTCTGTAGACTAGTACATTCTGACATTCAGTATATTATATTATTATTATTATTATTATTATTATTATTATTATTATTATTGGTACTGGGGATTGAACTCAGGGGCATTCTACCTCCAAGCTACATCCCCAGTTCTATTTTTTTTTTTTTTAAATTTGAAACAGAGTCTCACTAAGTAGTTGAAACTGACTAGGAACCCAGATCCTCCAATCTCAGGCTCCCAAGTACTGGGGTTACAAGTGTGCACCACCATACCACCATGCCTGGCCTCCCCAGCCCTTTTTATTTATTTATTTTTTTGTGGTACTGGGGATTGAACTCAGGGGCATTCTACCTCTGAGCTATACCCCCAGCCCTATTTTTTATTCTTTATTTTGAAACCGGGTCTCACTAAGTTGCGGAGGGCCTCACTAGGTAGCTGAGGCTGGCCGCAAACCCGGATCCTCCAGTCTCAGCCTCCCAAATGCTGGGATTACAAGTGTGCGCCACCACACCCGGCTTCCCCAGCCCTTTTTATTTATTTATTTATTTTTATTTTGCAACAAGGTCTTGCTTAGTTGCTGAGGCTGGTCTCCAACCTGCTGTCCTCCTCGCTCTGCTTCTGGAGTCCTGGGATTACAGGCGTGCACTACTGTACCTGGCTATAATAATACCTTCTAATGCACTGCTCTATTGAAATTCATTTCTCACTAAGCTGCAGAGGGCCTCACTAAGTAGCTGAGGCTGGCTGCAAACCCGGATCCTCTGGTCTCAGCCTCCCAAGTACTGGGATTACAAGCCTGTGCCACCACACCTGACTTGAAATCCATTTCTATATCCCTCCTTTGGTCACACATTTGTAGAAAATAGAGCTTGTTTCTTTTTTTTTTTTTTTTCTTGGCTGTATACTGTTTGTCACATCTGACATTGGTTCAAAGCCCTTCTGGGTCGGCGTTTGCTTTTGATTCTTAGGAGAGGATTCTTCTTATGATGGAAGATGTCTAAGACCTCACCCGACAGTGCCATTTGCCAGGCTCTGGTGTGAAGCTGACGAGTAACCACGCTATCACCATCTCCCTAGGCTAGAGCAGCCTTCCTGGCTCTTGGGAAACACTTCCCATGACCGACTATGTGTTTTCCTTCAGCCTGAACAAGGCTTATTCACTATGACTAATTCATCTTTCTTTCTTTCTTTTTTTTTTTAATAGTTTCTCCAAGTGGAATGAATCTCCTGCACTTTTATTTTTACGTTCTCTGGGTTTGCGAAAGACCTAACTGTGACAGGTCTGGATAAAGGGGTAATCCATCAAAGTCATCGATAAGCGAGGTCTGCAATAAGTTATAAATAATGCTCCGAGAACTAGGATGTGCTTCCTTGGAAAGCACCCCAAAAGATACGCCAGTGGCTAGAGATTGAGTCCAGTCTTTCCTGATGAGTCACTAAGTCATTTGCAAATCTCTATGACCAACTGACAGACATTGAGATTTGCTGTTGCTTCGAATGGGAAGATTGGCTTTGGAAAAACTGCTGTCAGCAGTCTTATTTTGAGTACGTGGGATGACCCGTATTTCTATGATAGGAGGTGGCTGTCCATTTAAGTTGAAATAAAGGGAAGTCACAGGCATCCACTGACCTTTTGACCCACGTCTGGCTGTTGATGCCTGTCTGTCCCTCCTCCCACCCAGCTGGAACTCCCGATACTTAGTATACTTACTGCTCAAGACCTGCGCAGTTCTCCTCGCCTCTGGCTCCAGGAAGCTGCAGGAAGGGAAACAGTCTCAGATGGGGAAATCGTCTGGGCTGCTGCGCTCGGCAGCCTGTTTGTCATCTCTCCCGTCTGTCTGTCTGTCTGTGCTCGGCTACATCAGTCAGCAAAGATGGATGCGGGCATGGTCAAAGGTCAGTCCATATTTAGGACAGTTACTCGTGTCACTCCTGTGTCTGCTGACCATTGCACTTGAGGGGGCAGAGGCTGGAGGAGCAAACCTTCCCTCTGAGTCTTTGATATTGAGTCTCACCACCTGGCTGAGTGGCAGGCGGACGATTAGACCAATTTGTTTGTCCTAGACGAGTCTGATCTGTCCCCAGTATATTGTGATTGTCCTCCTCGTTTCTGTCCAATCCCAACTAAAATCCGAAGTCACTGCCCCCTTCCAAGCCGGCAGGACACTAATGACTCATTATACAAGAAAAGAAGGGGAAGGAAAGTTCCTGTACGGAATAGCTACCATGTTGGTCAGACTGCTATTCATTTTTAACATTTCCTGGCATGTCTTCACAATAATCACGTAGACACCTTTTGCCCTATTTTGAAAGGCAAAGGGAACAAGGTCTAGGTTTGCTCTAACAACTCCTTGACATGGCTACCAATCCTGTTTACTCCTTGAAAAGAAAACAAAACAAAGAAACTTCCACCCTCCCCCAATGTGGTTTTTTTTTTCTTTTAACTAGGAATTGAACCCAGAGGCATTTTTATCTCTGAGTGAAACCCCCAGTCCTCTTTTATTTTACTTTTTTTTTTTTTTTATTTTGAAACAGGGTCTTGCTAAATTGTTGAGGCTGACCTTGAACCTGAGATCCTCCTGTCTTAGCCTCCCAAGTACTGGGATTATAGGTAAAAAGTACTGGGATTATAGGTAAAAAGTAAAAAGAGGGTCAACCACTGAGCCTGGTTGACCCTCTTTTTACTTTTATTTCAGGTGATTTCCTCCTTTAAAGGCCCCTTTGGGTAAACTTTAGTTATACAGCTGCTTCTGTCTCCCAAGAAGCTGAATAATCCAATATTTCAGGAAAGCAACAATAAAGGCCCTTAAGAAAGGTCGGATTTTTGTACCTAATGAGACTTCCTGGTGAGGCCTCCAAGTACAGGGCAAACATATTCAACTTATGTCAAATGAAAAATATTTGCGAAAGGCCTAACAGGTATCCTTTTCAGATGACATCTGAGAAACTCTTGGTTATCATTTCATTTAAAATAGATGGCAGCTTCTGTTCAGAGAATACCATCAAAAGTCTGAAGAGAGTCCTACAGATTAGGGGAAAAATCTTTGCCAGTTCTCCGATAGAGGACTGATATTTAGAAAATACAAAGAACTTAAAAACAAAACTTAATACCCAAAACCAAATAACACAGTTAAAAAATGGGCTATTGAAAGAATATATACTTTCAAAAGAAAAATAAATACAAATGGCCAACAAATAGATGAAAAAAGGTTCAACAAAACTAGCAATCAGGGAAACCCAAAGCAAAACTACACTGAGATTCCATTTAACTCCAGTTAGAATGACAGTCATCAAGTGTACAAACAACAATAAATGCTGCTGAGGATGTGGGCAAAGAGGAACTCATGCACTTTTGTGGGATTGTAAGTTGGTATAGCTACTAGGGAGATCAGTATGGAAGCTCCTCAGAATAAGAATGGAACCACTAAGCCCGATGTGGTGGCATACACTTGTAATCCCAGTACGTGGGAGGTTAAGACAAGAGGATCGCAGGTTCGAGGCCAGCCTCAGCTACTTAGTGAGACCCTGCTTCAAAATAAAGAATAAAAAATAGGGCAACTTAGTGAGACCCTGTTTCAAAATAAAGAATAAAAAATAGGGCTGGGGTGTAGCTCAGAGGTAGAATGCCCCTGGGTTCCATCCCTAGGACCGAAAATTAAAAAAAAGAATGGAACTACCATATGACCCAGCCATATCACTCCTCAGAATCTTTACAAAAACAATTAAAGTTAGAATACTGTACTGATACATACACACCTACGTCTATAGCAGCATAATTCACAATAGCCCAATTATGCAACCAACTTAGGTGTCCATCAACAGATGAAGGAAGAAAGAAAGTGTGGTGTGTACACACAATGGAAATCCACTCAGCCGCACACAAGAGGAAAATTACGTCATTTGCAGCAAAAACGGATGGAACCAGAGAATATTACATTAAGTGAGCTCAGCCAGTCCCAGGAAGTCAAGGATGGCAAGTTTTGTCTCCTTTGTGAAGGCAAAAAGGGACTGAAGTCAAACAAGGAGAGAAAACAATAAAGTAGTGGGAAGAACGGGGGAAGGGAAACCTGAGGCCTGAGGAAGGGAGGTGTTCAGATAAGGTCACGAGTGTTAGGTTGGAGGGGTCATGGGGCCTAGTGGGGAGCACCAGTAACCTCAGGCGGTAAAAAGAAAAGATGCAACTGCGCCATAACAGGTCAAAACGGGGCGGTCTGACCAACCTAGGGAGCAGTTGAGGGAACATTCCAACCCTGACCACCAAGGTCAGCCAGGATGACCCAGAGCAACGCTCCGCCCCTCCCCTGCGCCGGGCCTGGGTGTTCCTGAGACCAGGCACTACCCCCGCCCCCC
>PVLC010033856.1:0-17209 GCA_004027655.1 Graphiurus murinus | reverse complement strand
CACACACAATAAATAAATAAATAAATAAATAAATAAATAAATAAATAAATAAATAAATAAATACATAAAATGGGGATGGGGTATAGCTCAGAGGTAGATTGCCCAGTAAAACACAATCTCTCTCTCACACACACACACACACACACACACACACACACACACACGAAAAAACGAAAACCACCTGCCATCTCAGGAGGGTTTGCAAAGGCAGTCCCAACCTCACGGACCTCTTTTCTTCGCCGTCCTCTTTGCCCTTAAGCTCACCAAGTTCTCCCTCCCACCCAGCTGCCTCGAGCAGCCCGCCATTCATTCCTACTTCCTTCTCAGGAGGTTTGCCACCAAGTGTTTGAAATTGCACAATACACAAACCTGGAGCAGGTTCAGCCCTTCAACTGGTTTCTGTTGTTTTATGATCAATACCTCTTGACTCAGGCTCCAAAGGCACATCACCAACCAATAAGCTCTGTGTTTTTGTAAACCATGTCTCACTTCCCCCTGACTTTGATCCAGTGTCTAGCATGGCGACTGGGCGTGGTCGTGGCAAAGTAAACACACAGAATACGGTACCGGTGCCCAGTCACGCTCCACACAGTTCACCGCTGACGGCCCAGCGCATGGGCTTTCGCTGGCTTTCTACGCTCCTTGGGGATCCTTTGGCTTGGCTCTTATTCTTGTGCTGCTGCTTCCGTATCCCCACGTCCCTGGGTGCACAAAACATTGATCCGCCTCGCTGTCATACTTGAAGGAGAGAAAAGAAAGATGCTGGGGGCTGAACTAGTCTCCTGACTCTGGGATTTTTGAGTGTGGCATTTGGTTCACTTGAAATATGAAGTTCCACCAAAAAAAAAAAAAGAGAATGCTTCTAATAACAGAAGCTGCAATTCACTGAGAGTATACAAAATTGCATGCAACATACATACACATAATTTCTCATGTAATCTTTACAAAGAGGGATGTCTTAGTCCATTTTCTGGTGCTATGTCAGGACCCCTGAGACAGGGTGATGTACAAAGAAAATAGGTTTATTTGGGGCTATGATTCTGGAGGCTGGAAGTCCAAGAACAAGGTGCTGGCACCTGCTCGGCTTCTGATGAGGACCCTGTGATGCTTCAACTCATGGCAGAAGGCAGAAGGGCAGATGAGCACTCGCAAAAGAAGGAAAAAGTGGCCAGACTCCTGCATTTGCCAACAGATTCCCACAAGAAAGACGGGAGTCCATTCATGAGGGCTCTTACCCATCACCCAGACACCTCCCAAAAGGCCCCGCCCCAACACTGCTGCATTTAAAGTCTCAACACATAAACCTTCAGGGGACAGCCTCATACCACAGCAGATTTTAAACACTGAAGATCAGGGCTTGGGACGCAGCGCAGTGGTGAACTGCTTGCCTAGCATGTGCAAGGCCCTGGGTTTGATCCCCAGCGCGCGCACACACAAACACACACAAATATAATAACCTCAAAAGTTTCCTACTACTTAGAAAGTAAATATATGACCCTAAAGGAGTATGGTTTTATGACTCTGGAAAGTTTGCTTTACCAGGCTATGTTAAGATTGTGGGCTATACATGTAAAATGAAGAAGTGGTGCTATTTGTGATCTGACAATGATTGATATGTCATAAATGTCTATGTAACCCTGTTGTACTCAAGAAATGAATAAAAAATCCATGCTGAAAAAATTAATTAATTAATTTTTTAAAAAAAGGAAAAAAAAAGAACCTCAAAAGCTCAGATGAGCTATGTAACATGCTCAGGATTGTATCAGCTAGCAAGCAGTAGAGAAGAGGGGCAAGCCCAGATGTGATCGACATCTGCATGCCAGACTGCTGTGCTGTGCTGTGCTGCCTGGGGTCAGCCAGAACGAGCACAAGAGCTGAGATGATGCCCTTGACACGATCAAAAACACCCAGAGCAGAGCAGCCCCTCCTCGAGGACATGCTGCCAGGTAACTAGGAGGAAAGGGCGAGGAGGGAGAGTAGCTGGTCATGTGGGGTGGAGGGTGGGGACCATGTTCCCACCTCCATGGAGCTGTACAGCCCTCTCTGCTTCTGCAGCTTTCTATCTGAGCGTCTCCCTCAACCCCAGGCCAGCGTAATGCCCCTGGGAGAGGCACAGTTCTCCTTGGAATTTCCCTGCAACTCTGCTCTTGGAAATCAGCCTCCCCGATCTAGAGAAACGCTGCCTTCAAGACCCAGGCAGGCGATGGACACACCTGTCCCTTGTGTGTCAGAAGACAGAGTCTTCTCCACACCTCAAGTTCTGTATGAAACACCAGCATCCTGTAGAGCTTTCTCACTATCTGGATGTGGGAGCCCAACCTAGACAATAGTATTCAGCAGGCAAAAATTAGGGATGTTCCTATATATAATTTTTTAAATAAAGAGAAGACATCTTTTTTCAAATTATGTAGAGTCGGATATGCTGGTGCATATCAATATTTGGGAGGCTGAGACAGGAGGATTGCCGGCTCAAGGTCACCCTCAGCAACTTAGTGATTACCTTGTTTCAAAATAAAAATGGCTGGGCACATAGCTCAGAGGTGGAATGCCCTTGGGTTTAATCCCCAGTATCAAGAAGAAAGATTACATATTGAAGAAAGAGAGAACAGCTGGTCATTTCTTAATCATAATATAATACTCTAAATAACAATCTGATGAGGGCCAAAGTCTTTGAAGCCCTTGAACCTTCATCTATGGCTCTTTTGATCTCATACTCCCTTAAATCTCCCGAGTGATTAGCAGTTTATTCTAAATGTATCTTCTGTGATATCTCTTAATTGTTAGCTTGCTTAGCAGCCACGGTTAAGATGTAAAGACCATTGATGTCAACGTGGCTCCCCCGGCTTCCCATCCCCAATTCCTCTCAGGTGAGGTTGTTCCCTCTCTCACCTGGATGTCAGCGCTGCAGGTGCCTCACCTGTCTCCTTCCTCAGCGCAATCTCAAGATCACTAGACCAGGGCAGTGATCCTCGGCCAGCCCGTTCGGGTCACAACACCAATGCTTCTCCACTCAAATGAGGGAAACAGATTCCTTATCTGATGTTCAAAACCCTCTGCACACAGCTCCAAGCTGCCTCCCAGAATTATCGCCACCAGTTTCTTCCAGCCAAACTTGATCTTCATCCTTCCCGGCAAGCATAGCAAGCTTTTGTTCACTGCACTGCCTGCTTTTTTTTCCCCCTGCTGCTGGCGGGGGGGGGGGGGGGTCCAAACCCAGGGCTTTGCACACGCCAACCACACTCCCTAGCTCTGGCCCGTGGTACTTCCTCCCTCGTTTCCTTTTGTTAAGATCCTGCAGCCGTTTAGCCCTGAATACCCATTTGGTTCACGTGGGATGCTATTTAAGCAGGTATATGCTCAACATCAGTCCTGTTCAGCTGAAGCGCCCCTCGGGGGTGGGTAGGAGGGGCACTGGGGTTTCATACGAGCTTCCCTGGGTGTCACATAGGCTCAGCCAGGGCAGACCCTTGCAGGGGCTTCCTGTCCTTAGAGCCCTCCCCGAGCCTCACCCTTGGACACAGGAGCCAGTGTGCACGAATCTGCACATTCCCTCAACTGGACTGAACAGTACTTGCAGTCAGAGCCTCGTGCACATCTCTGCACCCGTGATTACAGCACAGGCTTCAGCCAGGTGTCGGTCCTCAACGCTGCTTTCTCCTAGGCGGAGATTGGATTCATCAGCATACCGGTAACACATGGAAAGTTCTTCGACACATGCAGGGCTTTTTCTTATCCACTGGCTCCTATCAGTCATCCGTTAAAAATATTGCCGAACTTTATGTCAATCAATGTGATCATAGAATGTGTTTCTTCCTCTAAGCAAGAATCCAACACAATACACAGAAATATTCATCTTAAAAATCCGAGGACTTGGTGACTTGCCTCTTGGGGCGGAAATGGAGAGCCTGTCACAAGCCTGGGAATTGGTGAGTATTTTGGAGGAATAGGTGTGAATGGAAGGGATAAAGTGTGTCATAAGCACAAACAAAGGTCTTGGGGACACTTGATAGGCAGCCCTGCACGTTTATGGTCTCATTTGTTCTCTTTGTTCTCCCAGTAATACTGTGAGATAGGCTAATAATAATGATAATAGTAATAATAAATTACCATTATCATTGGTACTGGGGATTAAACCCATGGGCATTTTGCCACCAAGCTATACCCACAGCCAATTTTAAGATTTTTTTTTTTTTAATTTTGAAACAGGGTCTGCTAGGTTGCTGAGAGCCTTGCTAGATTGTTGAGGGTCTCACTAAGCTGCTGAGGCTGGCCTTGAACCTGTGTCCTCCTGTCTCAGCCTCCCAATTAGTGGGGTTACAGGCATACATCACTGCACCTGACTTGAGATAGGTTGATTTTACTCATTCATTTGAATTAGGATGCAAATCCAAAGAGCCTGACTTCTAAATCCTAATGTTTAACCACCACTTTCCTTTGATAAAATTTGATTTATAAATTAGATTCAGTAGGATATTAATAAAAAGAACAATTAGCCAGGTGTGGTGGCATGCCTGAGACAGGAGGATCACAGGTTCAAGGCCAGTCTCAGCAATTTAGCGAGGTCCTCAGCAACTTAGTGAGACCCTGTTTCAAAATAAAAATAAAATAGGTCTGGGGGTGTAGCTCTGAGGTAGAATGCCCCTGGGTTCAATCCCCAGACACACACACACACACACACACACACACACACACACACACACACACTAAATAAAAAGAACAATTAATAACAATATACTATAATGAAAAGTATGTGATTCTAATGATATGCCAAACTTATGGATTGCTCGTTTCTGCAATTTTCCATCTGATATTTCCAGCCTGAGGTCTATTTGAAACTATAGAAAGTGATCCCATGGCTAAGGGGGCATTGCTGTGTTTTTCCCCATGCAGTATCACGTGGTATCACATGACAGGAGTTCTGTGTTTGTTGGTGGGCTTGCTTATTTCTCTCTGCTTTCCATGTTGATCACCTTTTTATATCAGCCTCAAGTTTCTGCCTGCCTTAATATCTCACTCTTCTTACATTGCCCTATTTTACAATCCCTGCAGGCATTTGTTTTATTACCATCTTGTATTCTGTACAAATATGTCATATATGTTCCTTTGCTCTTCTTAGTGAAAGAGAATTTAAATGAAAGCAAATCCACAGACAAGCCCCAAACACAGTCCTGTGCCTGAGACATACTTGTGACTCTGCCACCGGGTCCCAAGTGTCTGTCACCCAATGACTACAGAACGTCTTGGGTCTGAGAAGAAGAAACTGACTTGGGAGAAAACGACATTCTGTTGGAAGTGATAACAGGAAAAATACGTTCAGCCATTTCTTAAGCAAATTAACACCTGTCCAACCCGTTTGTGGATTAGCCGAGTTCTTTAAATCTATAGGACATTTTAAAAAGGGGTGGAGGTTGAATAAAGCAAATCGCACACCAAACTACTCCCTGCCTCCTCCCACTTCTGTGTAACTCTGGAGAGCTGAGAACGGTATTGTGGAAATGGAGGTCTGGACCCTCAGGCCCCAATCCTAACCCAGTTAATTTTCTACACTTTAATTTTCCTCTTTAAGTGGCAGGAGTTTTCCCTAATGTCGCCTAATTGGCCCTGTAGCTAGGTAAGTGGCGCTCTAGTTTGGATTGTAAATGTTTCTCCAAAGGCCCTGGTGTTAAAGGGGTGGGCCCCGCTTGCCACTCCTGGGTGATGGTGGGAGCTTTAAGAGGCGGGGCTAGTGGGAGGTTTCCTCCTACTGGAGACCAGCCCTCCAAGGGGATTGTGGGACCCTGCAGCCTTCTTCTCTGTCTCTTTCACTTCCCCACCATGAGGTGAGCAGCTTTGTTCCACAACATGCCCCCACCACACTGTGCTGCCTCACCCCGGGTCCAACAGCAACAGAGACCATGGACTGAGACCTCCAAAATAAACCTTTCCACTTTTAAGCTATCTCAGATATTTGTTACAGTAATGGAAAGCTGACCAACACGAGTGGCATATGTTTTGCTCTGATAAAAACATGGCGTATAATCCCCAACCCCGTGAGAAGGTGATGTCATAGCTTATCAGACCCTACATTTGAATTACTGGCCTCAACTGCTGGACTCCCAAACACATAGAGACCCAAGGTTTTGATGGACACTTTGAGACTTTGCTGCTGTCTTTCGAAGCCTTGCTCCCAACACCCACACCTCTTGCTGGCAGAAAAGGACCTTACTGGTGCCCAGGGGTCTCTATTTGCTGGTCAAACCATCTCTTCCAAAAAAAACTCATATAGAAAGGCCCGTCTCAAACTTCTACTGGACTTTACATCTACAGAGGTCTGTTTCCATCCTAAAAGAGTAAGTAGGCTTTAATAATTGAACTCTAAACAAAATTAGAAGTCACTCAGTATGCGGTTAATTGACCTGGTTTTTCGAGTATATCCCTGCACTATTTGTTCTCATTATTCTCCTCTTTAAGCATTGTAAAAAGGACACACACAAAAAAAACCCTATTTGTATGAAATCATACTTGGATCATCTCCTTGTTTTAACCATACAAAGGACCATATAAATTAAGTCCTATTAAGATTTGGTAAATATACTGAATGAGAACCAAACCAAGATTTAAAATGTGCCTGTTCTAGGCCCCAGCTCTGATACTAACCAGCTGTGGGTCCTTAAGCAATTTCCTTCATCTCTCTACCACTCGCCTTCACCATTGGCCGTAAGATGGAAGTTTAAATCCCCTTTACGGCCCCTTCCAGCATTAAAATTTAAATTCTTTGATGTATCAGGATGCACATGCTGTAACAACAGAAGACCCGTTAAGAACAGAAGACTCATTAAGAAGAAATAGTCAGCTATGTAGAGATTGTACACTAAAGCTATTACCTACTCTAAGACCACATTGTTTTTTTAAAAAAAAAATAAAATAAAAACAAAACCCTGTAATTAGAAACTCAGAGCAGTGACTACATCCCTAAAAGCATCTTGTGAACCACAGGAATGTGTCTGTGAAACTTGTCCTTCGGGTGCTCGGGTTACTGTCCTGTCTACCTCCAGCGGTGTCCAGCAGTCTAGTAAGGGCTGGCTGCCGGTGCCAGCAGAAACAGGGTTCTTCCAGAACTTGCCCTGGGGAATAAAAGGTCTGAGCTTGCATTTGATGTCGGGCTGGGTGCCTGACTCCACGTCCAGTGGCACTACATCAGTGACTTGAAGCCAGGCTCATTTGATACCATAAAAGTGGGCAAAAATGACAACCAGGGCCTTTGACCTCCACCCCACCCCCCAGGAGCCGGCTATTAAACTTTCCTTATTAGATGTTCACCTTGGTCCAAATAAACTGCCCCATTTCAAACAAACAAACAAAAACTGGAGCCTTTCTTCAATTCATCTTCTTCATGGGTTCCTTTATGGGGACTGATTGTTAAATTGAAGTTGAATTTGTTCTACTTTTATTTTTTGTTTTTGTGGTGCTAGGGATTGAACCTAGGGACATTCTACCTCTGAGCTACACCTCAGACCTATTTTATTTGGAAACAGGGTCTCATTAAGTTTCTGAGAGCCTCTCTAAGTTTCTGAGGCAGGCTTTGAATTTGACATCCTCCTGCCTCAGCCTCCAAAGTACTGGGATTACAGGTATGCAATCACCATGCCTGGCTTACCCTACTTTTATTTACATACATAGACAAATGGCCCCTTATTTACAATAATTTGACTTGTGACCTCCCAACTTTTGATATGAAAGCAAAAGGCATTTGTTAGAGAACACAGTTTGAATTTTGGATTTGGATGTTTTCCTGGTATGTGGTCCAACACCCTCTGGAGATACTGTTCAACAGCAGAGACTGCAGCTCCTAGTCAGCCCACCTTCTCAGGAGGATGCAGAGGACACTGTCACTGTGCCTTCCTGCTAAGCCAGGGCGTGCGGTAGATTAGGCGTGGGAAATGCATTTCTTACATTTTCAACTTACAATGAGTGAGACGTGTCTCTGTTACAAGTTGTCAAGCATCTATATAGATCTAGCACACATACACACATATAGTGTATGAATATGCGCATATATATGTATGTGTATATGTACATATATTTGAAAGCAAATATTTCGCCACGGGAGAACAAAGGATTGGTCTTAAATGCGAGCCAGGATAAGTAAATAAATGATGCTTACTTCTGAGCATATTTCATTAATTTGTATTATATATCTTGCCTGGACTTATGCCTAAATCTTTAGATTTCTCTTCATTATTTACTGACTGATTTTTTGTTGTTGTTGTTGTCATTGTTCTTGATTTCTTTCTCACTCTCTTGTTCTGGGAAGAATTTATAATGTATGTATGATGCATGTTACATATTGCAACACAGGGTTATGCATATGACTTACCTTTAGGCACGGGCAGAATACAGAAGTAGAGAAAGCGCCCGGGTAGGCAAAGAGATATTAGGCCAAGGAAAAGATGAGAGAAGAAGTCAAATACTAATTTTTAAAAAAAAAGTGTAATTTAAAGGCTACATCCATATATAGAGATAACACTACCGATCTCAACAGCACGTTCGGGGAGGGCAGGGTGGGGAGTGGCGGGGGATGCGGAAGGGAACACACCACTGCTGTGCGCATGCGTTAGTGTCTCTTTGACGTCACTGTGATGTGTAGCTACAATCCGCCAATAGAAATGTAAAAAAAAAAAAAAGAGGCAACTGTAAAATAAAAAACAAAACAAAAATTGTGATTTAAAGGTTTTTTAAAAAACATTTGATGGGGGGAAAAAGAGACTCTATAACGGTTACAAACAGGCATTTATCGAAGAACAATTACAAAAGAATTTGTTAATATAGTTCTTTCAAAGCTAGACTAAGCCAATAGGGAAAAAGTAAGGTAGAATATTCTATGATCATGATTTAATAAAATTAGAAAAATTTAATAAAAAGAGCAGTGGAAATAATGGAATGTTTTGAAACTAAAATATCTCTAACTAGTGCCTTACATAAAATTTTTAAAATCAAATACATCTAGGAGGCAATCAAATAATATTTTATACCAAACAGATACAGTCAATGTAGTTTCAACTGCTTAATTAGATATTAGAAGGGAAAATTGTCTAAGAAAGCAAAGTCAAAGGAGACAGAATAAATATCAAAAATATAAATATCAGCTAAAATTAATAAAAATAAGTAATAAAATAGTAGAAAGAATAAATAAGTCCTAAAGCTGATTATTTGGGAAGAGTATTAAAATAGATAAGCCTTCATGGGTCTGAGAAAAAATATACAGGGATTTAAAAAAAAAACTACAGATAGGGAAAGGATTGTGAGAGTAAATGAATAGTATTTGTAACCCTATGGCAATAGCGTTGGAATCTAGAAAAAGTAGTGATTTTCTAGCAAATATAAATTACCAAAATTTCCCCAAGACAAAAAGAAATTCTGAGCATATCACAACCATAGAAGAGACAGACTCAAAGGATGATTTAATACCTACCATCAAAATAGATCCCAAAGCTAATTGGCTTCAAAATGGGTCCTGTCTAATATTTCTTTAAAATTAATTTTGATGTAAATTATATTTTCCAATGACATAAAAAGGTGAAAATTTCTTTAACTTGTTCTCTAAAGCTAGTACATTTTTAATAACAAAAATTGATCAAATCAGTGCAGTATCCATAAAACCTTCTAGACAAGTATCACTGATAAGCAAAATCTTTGTTAAAATTCTGAATAAAAGATTCATAAATGCAACCTACAGTATTGCAAAAGAATATAGAGAATGAACAAATCAAATTTAAATTAAGAATAACCTAGTGTTCACTATAAGGAAATATACCAACACAACTCACTGTAGCCACACAAAGAATCATACCAATGAAAAATAAAAGACTTCTGGTAAAAAATAGAAAAAACGTTTTCACCAAAACCTCAGTTAAATAGGAATGAAGTTGATGTCTAGTAGAGGATCCTTACCAAAATCCAACAATTAACATCATTATAAGTGGAGAAATGCTAAGGTCATTTTCATTTCCACTAATTCATAGATGAGGAGGGGGGACACCTTTGACCATCAGGACTATTCAACACAGTTTTAGCAATCTGGGAAATGACATAAGAGCATAGTCTGTATAAAGGCTGGAATAGTGCTGATGTGTCTTCTTTCTCTACTAGTGAAAAAGACACTTCAAGAGAAAGGAAAGCCACTAGAATTAGTCGAAGAATTTGGTAAGGTCAATATGCACAAATCAGTAACTTTTTTATATGCTGGTATTAAGCAGGTAAAAATGGAAACTGGGGAAACGTTTAACTTGTAATAGGGACTAAGTCTATAAAACAGGAAAAACTCCAATGAGAAGTGTTGCCTAGTGGTAGAGTACTTGGCTGGTGTGGGGTAAGGCCCTGGGTTCCATCTGCAGCACAAAAAAAGAAGAAGAAGAAGAAGAAGAAGAAGAAGAAGAAGAAGAAGAAGAAGAAGAAGAAGAGTTGTTCAGACTATGTAAAGAAAACTGTAAAATATTTCTAAAGGGCATGAAACAAAGTTCTTGAGTGAAAAGATCTAATATCATGTTAATTCCCCAAAATTAATAAATAATGCAATTAGATATCGGGGGAATATGGGTTGAATAGGTTATCTTTAAAGTTTCTATGAAAAAATGAATGCCCAGAGTTAGTAAGGACAGAAGTTTTTAAGTATGTGGAGTATGTGAAGGTTTGCCTTATCTGCTAAGAAGGTCACTATCATCAAATTAAAATTGTAGAATTCACAACAGCCAAATTGTGGAACCAACCCAGATGATTGTCAACAGCTAAATGTATGAAGAAATTGTGGCATATAAACTCAATGGAATTTCACTCAGCCATAAAGAAGAACAAAAGGAGGCTATTTGCAGGAAAATGGCTCAAACTAGAGAATATTATACTAAGCGGGGTCAGCCGGTTGAAGAAAGTCCAAGGTTGTATGTTTTCTCTCATATGTGGAAGCCAGAGAGAAAATAGGAAACCAAAGGGACTCCAGATAACTGAGGAGAGGGACCGATAGGAGAGTGGAAGGGGGTTGGGAGAGGAAGGTTGGGATGAGGAGAGAAGAATTGATGGAGGAAAGAGTCCAAACAAGGCTGCGTCCACATACGAAGGTCTGACTACCTCTCTCACTAACATGTGCAGGGAGGGGTGTTTGAGTCACTACGAACCTCACTCTGATGTATAATCACAATTCACCAATACAAGTATAAAAGTAAATACGATGCCATTGGCATTGCAAGAGATGAGATTAATGAAACAAAACAGAGAAACCAGGAACAGAGCTCGATTTATAGGAGAGGTTTATAATGACACAGTTGGTATTTCAATTCAGCGGGTGGAGGTTGGTTTATTCAACAAATGATGCTGGCACAAATGGCTCTCCATCTGGAAGGAAAGAAATATCACTCAGCCCCTCACACCACCTATGAAGCCAACACAAAATGAGGGCCTAAATGCAAAAACAAATTAATAATAACGTTTCAGAGGAAGTTTTAAAAGAATATGCATATTAACCTGGTGGAGGGGTAGATCTTTTAGCAAACAAACAAAAGGGAGAAGGAGGTAGCTCAAAAGATGTACAGAAAAAGGTAGTTTTCTGTTTCCTGTATATATGTTATAAATATGTCAAGTTTGTTACAGAAGAATTAAATATGTAAGGCAAAATATTCTCTCACTATCCCTGAAGGATGGGGCCTACAGCCTCCTGGAAAATAAAATCTACTGACGCTCAGTCCCTTATATAGTGTTTCCATAGAACCTACCCACATCCTCCTGCATACTTTATATCAGCTCTGGATTACTTGAAATATTTACTACCATGGAAATGCTATGCATATAGAGTTGTTGTGCTGTATTAATTAGAGAATAATGACAAGAAAGAAGTCTATATATGTTCAGTATTGATGCAATTTGGCAGGAGAAGAGGAGTATATTTTATCTGAGGCTGATTGAATCCCAGGCTGCAGAACCCATGGATGCAGAGGATTGAGTGTATGAACCAAATCAAGACAAGTGATACACGGGCAGCAAATATCTGTAGTGCATATGTAAAGGGAATTGTCTGTAGATAAAAGGAATTATCCCTCATATACATAGAACTTCCTCAGGTTGTTAAGGTAAAGACATATAGCTCCAAAGTAAAATGGGCAAAAGAAAAGAGGTGACTCATAGAACCATGCATAAATTGATCGTGTATAAAAAGATACTCAGCTTCAAAAGCATCCGTGCATTAAAGATACTTTTAGTCAGTCATAGCAATGTTTATAGTAGCTAAAAGTGAGAAGGAAAAAGGGAAGAAAGGGAAAGAGGAAAAAGCTCATCCAATGAGATTGACACAGTTAGTGTCAATAAATAAATATTGAGCACTAGATAATGACATCATGCAAATTGTTTAAGGCAAAGTATACTGATGTCGGCAACTTTCTTAGAAAAACATCCGTAAGGTAGAAAGGATGGTTAGAGGGATGAGTAGATGGAAAACCAAGTTCGTATTGAGTATCCTTCATCAGAAAAAAAAAAAAAAAAAAAATCTGACATGTTCCAAAATCCAAAACTTTTAGAATGCCCACCAGGACACAAGTGGAAAATTCCATGCTATGAAACTTTGTTTCATACACAAAATTATTGAAGCCTTACATAAAATTACCCTTAGCCTTTGTGGATAAGACGTACATGAAACATAAATGAATTTCCTGTTCAGGGCCGGGTCCCATCCCCAAGACATCTCACTACATATTTACAAATGTTCCAAAATCCCCAGAATTTCAAACCCAAAACACTTCTGGCCCAAAGCATTTTGAATTGGAGATTTTTGCAAAGGTTAATGGTAAAATTTAGGTAGTGGGTAGAAGGGATTTCTCTAAAATTCTTCCAACTTTTCTGTGCATTTAACATGCTTCGTGACACAATGTTGGGACTCTATACCAAAGGGCTCCAGGGATGTTTATAATGAGAGAGGGGAGATGTAGCAGACATCTATATAGTACGATTCTACCTTTACAAAATAAACACTGTATGCCTTCACCTGTGTGTGTGAGTAGCTGACCAGATGCTCTATAGAGTTTTATGCACATAAACACAAAAGACACTGTGGCCTGGAGGTGGAGAATGGAAGGAGAGGGAAAATTTTCAAAAAGAGAAAATATCTATGTACACAGCAGATGCAAGAAAGGAGCCCACAGATATATTGCCCTTAGCTCAAAAGAGTAAAATTCCAGGTGACTTTAATTTTCATACGACTTTCTATACTATCTTTAGGAAAAAAAAAATCTTTCTACAGTGCTCATTTATCATTTATGTAAATAAAAAGCTATATTTATTCTTGTACAACAACAAAAAATACAAATAAATCATCAAGAAAGGGTTTGATACTTTTATTCTTATAGGAACCCCAGAAATCATCTTAGCCAGGGTCCCCAGAAGACAGAACCTGCCCCGGCCTGCAGGGCTCAAGGGAGGTCGTCACTGTCCTCAGCTTTGCCGTGCAACCAACACCAACACTACTTGTGAAATAGAAATGTCCACCACCAAGATTTGCTTTCCCTCATCTCCAACTGGCAGAGCTGGAAGAACCAGAAAGACTGGAGGAAGCCTTTTGACCTCCCCGGGCACACTTTTTGTTTGTTTCTTGCTTTTGTTGTGTTTTGTTTTGCAGTGTTGGGGTCGCGGGACCCAGGGGGGAGCATGCTAGGCTGACGCTCTACCACCACGCTACCGCTACCTTCCCCCCCACCCAGCCACCTCTCCCAGGCACATCTGAAAGCTCTGACCTGCACCTATCTAAGACCCGAGGCCTCCTGAGGAACTCGTCCACAAAGAGCTGCACAGTCCGGGGTGACTGTCCCCAGCTGCATCTCTCGGGTCAGGACAGGCAGAAGGCGGCACATGCACAAAATAGAGGCATGGAGGCAACTTGACAAGGGGGGCGTTCCACGGGAGGATCGTGGGATTCTGCAGCAGGGGTGGAGCTGACCCGTGGGCACAGCCCAGAGCAGCGCTCTGGCTCCACCCTGAGCTGAGGGACAGGGGCAGGTGGCGGCGCCAGGTCTGGAGACAGAGGGCTTGTATCTGACACAGCCCGCTTGTATCTGTCCTGGAAAAAGCATAGAAAGTGGGGGGGCATGAACCCCGGCCTCCTCGGCACCATCACCTGCACAGTTCCTTAGGGGACCACTCCATGTCAGCAGCCCAGGGCAGCCAGCATGGTGCAGAGGCAGGGGAGTGGAGCTGGAGGGGCAAAAGGGAGGCCCCAGGGCTGCAGCTTTCTAGAACATACATCAAGTTTTGGGGTCCTCGAGCCAAACAGCTCCCCCAATCCCGAGGGACTCAAAAGGGAACAGACTGATGCCTGAGAATGCTGTACTGACCTGGAGCCAGAAGAATAGTCCTTGCTTCCCTGCTCCTCGGCATCCTGGGGGTGGGGACGGCGTGGGTGACTGAGGCAGCCACACACAAGCATAAGGAGGCGGGTCTGGGGGGGCCAGGAGCCCCTCCCAGCTTGCACCCATCCTGCTCACCCTTGGGCCCGGCCCCTGGCCAGCAGCAACTGGTAAATACATCAACACGTTATTTGGGGAAGTGGGTAACAGCCAACCTTGCAATAGTGCTTTATGCCCAGGTGACACCCTGCTTGCATATGTCACTGTGCCGGCTGACCTTGAAATGACCTTGCTTCAGCACCAGTCTATAAGCAGCTGTTCCACCAGGGCGATCTGAGTACAGTTTGTCCGCAGTGGAAGAAGCTCAACTATTTAAAACAAGTCTCTCAAATGACACTCACATCTTCCCCTCGAAATAGACCTGAATGGAACCAGAAACAACCCAGAGTTTTGAAGCTGTTCATCCTGAAACTCGATGGAGCGATGGAGCATAGGAGTCAATAACTTGGGCATTCAAGCCGCAGGTGGCCAGCTGCTGCCAGCTGTGTGATCCTGGGTAAGTGGCTTGCCCCATAAAATGGAGATGACCTTAGTATGGGCCTCGGGGGCCCATGGAGAGGTAGAAATGAGAGAATACAAATAGTGTTGGCAGATAGCAAGTGATCAACCAACGTTAGAGGTTTCATCATGCATGAATATTTTTTAATGTTATTGTACTATTTTCTCAAATGCAAAGCAGCTCTCTGGGTATTAGGTTTCCACCCCAATTAATTACTGTCAGAAGAATGATAGAGCTGTTTAAAGTAACTTTAGCTCATGAGATGAGATGTTTCTAGCTATGACTAACAGACGAAAGAAAAGAAAAAAAAAACCACATGAATGTAACAAACAACATACTCATCCACCACCATGTTTCTGCAGAAAGTATAATTTCTTAACCAAAAAAAACCCCTGCTATTTATAGCAACTTAGCTTTTTGTTTTACTGTACTAGTTAAGAGCAAGAATTCAAAAATACCTTCCTGAGCATGACTTGCATAGCCCTGTCACTAATTAACTGTTCCCCTTATCTAAACGTCTGCTTCCCTTTGACCCTGGTTCAGGAGCTGCCCAGGCTGTTGAAGACCTGCCCCCTCTCCCTCTCTCCCGGCCGGCCCGCTTCCACCGAGCTGAGTGCTAAGTCCCCCCAGGGACCCCATCTCGTTTCCCTCTGTACCTCCAAAGCCCGTCGTGTTCCTGACACAGAAGATGTTTGTAAATCTTAGACTCAAACCTCTGTGTGCTCTTCTCTGATCAATAGCTGCTCTTGGCTTATTCTGCCCCAGCCGTCTAGAACATTCGGCCTCTGAGGCCACACTCTCCCTCCGTGTATACCATTTCGTCAGAGTCTCACAGTTAAGGGACTGACTTCGCCCTCTGTCTTCAAAAGAAACTAACGCAAGGGGCCGGAGGGCCTTTTAATGGACATTGACAGACAACTACGCCGCGTACTGTTCTCTGATGGAATGCTTTAAACGGGGTGTTGCTGAAGCCTTAAGCACAGCAGGGAATCCTTCCAGGGCCAGGATTTGGAGCAAGTCTATAAGGGGGGTTGTGGGGAGAGAGGCCAGGGAGGGATGTACTGTGCCTCAAGCAGGGGGGACCACCTGTCCCATTGGCAGACCGTGGCGCCGGGCTTCAGAGCCAGGGTCCCCATCTGCAAGGGCGTCTAGAGAGAGTAAAGCCCTCACTCGAGTGGCTCGGGTCCTAGGAAATAGCCAAAGATAAACTTAGTCTCACCAACGTCCCTGAACCCTGTCGTTAGAACCGGGATACGCTGGGAACAATACACACATCTGCCCAGGAGGAGGACTGGCAGATGAGGTCACATCTACCACTTCCACTGGGACATGACATCTGGTCCCAGGGTGTGGCACTCACCTGGCTTTTAAGTCAGGCATTCCAAACACACCCATCACATTTGACGAAAAGCTACCCAAGCATGGAGCAGCAGAGGAAAACAAGGACTTTTATTGAAGTGATTTATAATGTTCCTTGTGCTGGACAGTACGTAATGTAGCTTCAATTAATCTCGGCAAAGAGTTAGAGAAACATCAGTATCCAGATGAAGAACCAGAAAGTGGTGGGGCTGAAACTCAGACTCAGCTTTTATCTGAATCATGTTTGTTCTGTGATGAGATAAACTCTCAACTCACTAACTCACTGATTCTTGAGTATAGTACACCATTCTTTCTCCTCAGATGTTGATATCCCAGACAGCAGGATTGTGTCCTAGGTGGAAGAGTGCCCCTTATAGTGCCCAGCCTGGGTTTGCTTATAAAGTAGGTATAAGCCAGGAGTGGTGGTGCACACTTGTAATCCCAGTACTAGGGAGGCTGAGACAGGAGGATGGCAGGTTTGCGGTCAGCCTCAGCTACTTAGTGAGGCCCTCTGCAACTTAATAAGACCCTGTTTCAAAATAAAGAATAAAAAATAGGGCTGGGGGCTAAGTTTGGAAGAAGACTGCCCCTGGGATCAATCTCTAGTACCACAAAAAATAAACAAGTAAAGTAGGTTTAATAAATATATTTTAATTAACTAGCATATGAGTCAATGGCCAATGGTTTGCAGGAAGGTGACTTCAATGGAAAGTATGGTCTCACCATACTGAATCCCTTAGGAGCTCAGAAGTGCAGATTTGTTCCACTTTTATCTAAGAAACACGAGATTACAGGAACCTGGATACTGCCACCCAGATGAGTACACAGCTTCAGGTGCTGTGTGTGCAGTTGCATAGTAACTGGTAGCCACAACATAACCACACATTCATTGACCCACTTCAGCACAGGATCACTGATGAAAAGTGTAGCTGAT
>PVLC010033855.1:0-17355 GCA_004027655.1 Graphiurus murinus | reverse complement strand
TCTGAAGTTGGATAGTCCCTCAGTGACCTTCTGCAGAATGGATACCTGTGGTATCCAGTAGAAACTCAGACCAAAAAGCTGGAATTCTCAGGACTAGAGGGTGCAATAATATAGACCCAGTCTGAGGTATAGGGCCTAAGCCCTCCTGAAGAGCTGCTGGTGCAAGTCTGCATTCAAAGACTGCATGATTTGGAGTCTGACATCCACGGATGATTAGTTGCTGTGCAGATCCTGCCTACTCAAGAAGAGCAGGCGTGAGCATGCCTGGGTGCATTCCTGAGTGTATGCACATGTTCCTGCATCTGTGTGCATGCACACACCCCTTCTATTTTTTGTTTCATCTGGACTCACAACCTATTGAAAGGTGCTTCCCACAGTCAGGCTGAATCTCTCCCATTTGGTTTGCTGACCTATATCTACAGGACCACCATTATAGATAAACCCAGAAATGTGATTACCAATTTTCTAGGCATCTCTATCTGGCATCTCTAGCTAGTCCAGTTTACAACTAAGATTAACCACCACAGATTACGTTACTTCATGGATTAATCAGTGCATTTAAACAGATTCCAGAGTTTATCTACTAACATTGAGCCCTCTATCTTTAGAGCTCTAACATTGAAAAAAATTTAGAAAATAATTAAAATGCTAAAATAATTATATTGGATTATATTGAAATGCTTTAATCTATTGATATTTTAAATATTTTTAATTTGAAAAATTGTAGGGTACAAAATAAAATGTATTAAATTTGTTAAAATGTGTAGATATAATTTGTAGTTAAACCACTCCTCACAAGCATCATCAGTGACTTTGGTTTATAGATTTGACAATAGTTAAATACCTTGCAAGTGTTATGGTTCTTTTCATGTTTTTACAAAAATGGAAACCAGTGAATAAGTAGTCTTCCTTTTTTCTTTTATTTTTGCATTGACAGAAAACATTGTATATACTTAACCATGTACAACATGGCATTTTAAAGTACATGTACATTCCAGAATGACTAAATCTGGCTAATTAACATGCACATCATTTCACAATTATCAGTTTTGTTATGAGACCACTACATTGACTCTACTAGCCTGGTTCAAGAACACAATATATTAACTGTAGTCACCACTGCACAGTAGATCTTTTCACTATTTTCCCTAACTGCATTTTTTTTTCCTTTTTCCAACATCTCCCAACCCCCTCCCACCAACGAGCTACATTAGCCCATAGTAGTCACCACTGTATCCTCTGCTTCTAGAAGTCAACATTTCAGATTCCACATCAGTGGGATCATGAAGTATTTGTCTTCCACTGCCTGGCTTATTCTCTCAGCACAGTGTCTTGTCATTTATGACAACATTTCACTATTTCATCTGGCTAAATAGTATTCTGTGTATTTAATACCACATGTTCTTCATCCACTGATGGGCATTTAGGTTAATTCTATACCTTGACCACTGTGAGTAATTCTGCAGTGTACATGGAAGTGCAGATATCCCTTCAACATACAGATATCATTTTCTTTAAATGTGTATATAGTAGTGGGATTGCTGAATCATATGGTAGTTCTTTTTTTATTATTTTTTGAAATATTCATACTATTTACCTTAACAGCAGTTCTAATTTGCATTCCCACCAAAAAAGTGAGTGATGGGCTTCTTTTTCCTCCACATATTCACTAATAATTTTTGTTTCTAAAAAGAATTTAGTTGTCAATGTTTTGTAACATATCTGTTAATAAAAGTTAATCATAAATCATATTCTTAAATTCTTTACACAAAACTATTCTTATAGATGTATTAATATTCTCATATTTTAAGATTTGGGAAATTTCTTCAAAATTTTTTTTTGCTATCTGAGTGTGTGTATATGTGTGTATATATTATGTGGGAGATTTTATATATATTCCAAACTAATTTATAACAATTGGGTATAGAGTGTTAATAAATTAATAAATTTTATGTGAATGTGTACACACATGTACACACACACACAGATAGACAGATGTAGACATATAGATGCAGGTAAAGAAAGAGGCATTGCTCTGCTTTCAGTGGAATTAGAATACTAGCACTGTGCATAAGTTTACCAAAATATATGTGGAAATTTATCATTTTAATTTCATAAAGATAGTCAAATTTTTTAAAATGATAGCATATAGAGATCATATATCATCATCAATAGTAAAAATAATATATTTGCTATTTATAACCATTGTGAATGTGGGTGCAGAAATATTTGTGATAGCTGGAGTATATAAATAATAGAACACATCTCTCAGAAATCCATACTTTGAAATATTTGTCATCAACTTGGTTATCTGTGCAATGCATTAAGTATAATGAAACAAAAACTTTAGAGTACTGCTAAGTAATGACAGAACATTTGTTATATTGTTGCCAATAATTGGTTTGAGCAAAGCCGAAATGCCTACTGAGCCTGTACCATGAAGAGTGGAAAAACAAGTATGCTTTGCTCGCTAATGGCTGTTATTTTCAGGATATTGAGAGAAATAGATAACTCTTGGGTGGTTTTAATCAGAAATTAGAAGAAAAGAAATAAGTCAATAATTGAAGGGTTTAAAATTTGTAAAACTAACTCTCCTAGATCATAAGAAAATAAATTTAAAATAGAAATAACCACAAGAAAAAAAAATAAACAAAATTTTGACAAATTCCATTTAAGACATAACCATATGGCAAATTTAAAAATTATGAGTTAGAATGCTTCTACTTGAGTTCTCATAGGAAGGCATAAAGATAAAATACAGATTTATAATTAAAGAGGATCCATTTGATGAGAGTAAAATTTCCTGTTTGCCCCTAGAAGTTCATCTCTTTTCCCTCTTTTGGTGACTTAACAGAAACTGAGTTAGTCCTCAGACAGGCCAAGACATTTGGCTGCTCTCCACAGTACTGTCATGCAAAATTGTACCCAACCCCCCCACCACACACACAGCCTCATGCAGACACCCCCACACGGAGGCATCCTATGCCCCTTCCTCCTTTACGCTAACCTATTCCTATGGAGTGTGCTATGGGGCGGGGTGTCAGTCTCTCCATTGGAATATTATTGTCTATCCTGCTATCTGAGATAGACACTCTTCCTGCAAACTTGAATGTAAAATACATAGATCACCTGTCCTGTGAAACAATAATGGCCTGTGGCATCTGGTGATCTTTTAAACTCTGCTGTTTGTAATTATTTTCTCCAATATCAACATCATATGAATTAGTAGTGTGATTGCAAAACTCACTGTATAATGGAGAAAATAATTCCACAGTTCTGTTTTAATAAAATAATCATTTTATACTTCCCATTCCAAGGCGTTGCTTTCTCTTCATTCCCTTAACTTCTCAGGAACTTTCATTGAGAAGCTTCCCACAATGCTGCACAACTCAACGGTTACACAGAAAGGTAAAGGGATTCCAATTTCCTTAATTGCGCTAATAAATTTCCAAACAATTTAATTAGAATACATGTACAAGTATATATTAACACTGAAATATATTGTTGTATCCTATTCATTGCTAATGGAGATGTTTAATGCCAGATAGATGGTTTATCATTTAGGTTGTAGCATTTATTCTGTGTAGACTTTGTATAACCAGCTCATATTTCCTTCATTTGCATATTGGATTCTGACATTTCCTTTATGAACCAATAATCTTAGCAAGTAGGTGCTCAACATTGTAGCAATTATGGTTGATATTAGATTTTATAGAAGGCTATGAGAAACTAGAAGGCAATATTTGTGCCTTTTTTGTTTGATTTAGAGTGTATCATAATGTCTAAGATGCAGCAAGCACAATAAGTTTTAATTTTTTTTTTTTTTTTTTTGCGGTACTGGGGATTGAACCCAGGGGCATTCTACCTCCGAGCTATACCCCCAGCCCTATTTTTGATTCTTTATTTTTGAAACCGAGTCTCACCAAGTTGCGGAGTGCCTCACTAGATAGTTTTAATTTATTTTTAAAATTGCTTTCCTTTGGAGAATTTAAAAAGAATAAATTAAATTAAAGTGAATAGAGGATTAAACCGATTGAACGTATAATATTAATTATCTTAACCTTAGTGATTTGAAAACATGCCTAGTGACATGCCTAAGTGACATGCTGTAAAAATATTATTTAATAAATACCATCTACGGAGAAGAGAGATGCAAAATTTTAATCAATGGTATTATATTCATTTATAAGCTTTCAGTTTTGAATGGCTTAAAATACTGTTGGTTAACAAAATCTCAAAGAAAGAAGTAAGCAATACATCAAAGGAACAGTATAAAATGTATATGAACTTGGAAGTTAAAATAGAATACATTTATTTATTTAGTCTATCTCATATTAATTTGTTGTGACCCTAGGTAAATTTATCATATTTTTATGAAAAATTGGTTTTCACCTGTGTAATATGGAGATCCACACATGCAGATATTTCTTCATAGGATATGTGAGGAAATATAAAGCATTCATGTAGACCTGTTAGCATATTGTAAATCATGTAGTTTGATATATATGTTATAATTATCACAATAAAATTAAACAAAAATATGGAAACAGTTTTCTAATAAACATATGTAAAAGATGACATCAATGTTTTTACTCCCAAAATTGGTGTGTTGAAAAGAACATTGTATTGCTAATTTATTCTTTTATTTGTACTGCAAATTAATAGTCAAAAACACCTACTAGGTTGCCTGTCCCTTAAAAAAATTAAATTGAAGAATGAGTAAAGAGAAGCACTATTCTCAACATAAAGCTAAGTCCATAAGCATATAGTGTAGTGAAGAAACTAAAAATAAACTTAACACACAAAATAATTACAGACTGAAAAAGCAGTCATCAAAATTAGAGGAAAATTTGTTTAAAAATATAAAATATATAGTATTATGAAATCTTATTAATGAAAGTAGAAAACATTATATATATATATATATAATTTTGTACATTATTTATCCCAGAACTGTATCTGTGTGTATAAAAATATATATAGTTCTGGGATAAATAGATATAGGTATTGGCATATATGCACAGAGGAAGATATTTGAATATTCAGAATAACTATAGAAAAACTTTATATATCGATTTAACTTACTGTTTATTTTTCCTTTAATTTTTATCTTTTTATATTAAAATACCTGTTGGCTAGTAACTCCATAAGTTATAGGCATCATAATAGAACATTATTAACATAATGTGAAAATTATCATTTGTATACAGATGATGAAAAACTAACTTATTTGGTAGCTCCTATTTTTTATAAATACAATAATTCTTGATGTTTCTACTTTCAATACATTTATATTCACAGCATTTATTTTCCAAATTTTGTATAATTTAATGTTTGCTTTTGTTTACTTTATCTTTATTTTTAATATAATCTTTAATTTTTTAATATAATGTGCTTTTCTTGGTGCATTGTCATCTCACATCATAATGTAATTCATGGTGGCATTGACATACATGCATTTTTTTTTACTACAGATTTGTTCAAGTACTGAGAAAAAAAAGTTAACAATTTCAAGTCTCTCAAATGAGGGGGAGGGAACGGGAAAGGGGAGGGAATCGGGGAAGGGGTCAAATGAGAATTGTGTGCAAATATGTTGTTAACAATTTGTACTTAACAAAGATGTACGCTATATTGCACGAATTACTACAATAAAAATTTTAAAAAAAATAAATAAAAAAAAAAAAAGAAAAAAAAAAAGAAAATATTAAGATGTTTTACATATTGAAATTTTAGTGAATATGTTATACTATAATATACTCAGGAGGATGAAAAAGGAATAGATAAAATGTTATTTTGGATCATAAGCTTTTCAAAGTCAAAAACTAGATGGAAAGTCATTCTTAGAAAGAGAAATAATATACTAAAACATTTATAAGGGGCAGTGTTTGGCACAATTCCAAAAAAGGGACTCAATTAAATGCATTAAATCTATAAAATCAAAAGCCATTAAGCTAGTAGCCAGGTGTTATGGTGCATGCCTGTAATCCCACACTTGGGAGGCTGAATCAGGAGGATTCCAGGTTTGAAGCCAGCCTCAGCAATTTAGTAAAACTGCCTGGAATTCAGGGAGACCCTATTTCACAAAAAAAAAAAAAAAAAAAAATACAACAAAAAAAAACAAGGGGTTGAAAATGTAGCTCAGTGGTAGGAAGATGCACCTAGAAGTTCAATCCCCAGTACCTAAATAAATAAATAAATAAATAAGAAAAAAGAAGCCATTAGGGCATATAAGTAAAATACTGCATTTGTATTTTTTTTAAGCTTGGAATGCTTGAAAGTTTGATTGCATGATCATATTCTAGATATAATAGAAAATATTCTGACAACATTGGTCAGGACAAGTTAGGATTCACCATTTTGCCTTATTAATCACAGTTCAGCTGCCTTGTGTAACATTCCACAGCAATAACATAAGATGAGATAAGTGGTTGATTGGATATACTCACAGAGGCCAAGGAACTAACCACAGACCAAGATAAGCTTAATGTTTTTCTCAGCTTGACTAATGTACAGTCATATGTCCTTGATATTCTAGGCTTCTGGGCTCCCTTTTCTTAGAATGCTGTTTCAGAAAACTTGTAAATGTATGTTATTTCTCAACCACTTCAAGGTGTAAATATTCTCCCATACTTTTTCTCTAGGACTTCAGAACCATGTCTTTGAAAGTGATCATCAAGAAAGCATTCCTATCTTCTGTTCTCTGTGGGAGGTGGAGTTAAACATAACTAAGCACCCAAAAGAAACACACATGGCTAGGTCTCTTGGCCTAATAATACTCTCTATTGTTGAGCTGCCACCAGCTCACCCAAATGCTTAAACTCTGCTGCCTGTTATTCAAAATTAAGGTGAATGTCATTCTCATATGAGAATATTTTTTACTTCCATTGCAACAGTATTGAATATCTCTTCTTTGCCTTTTTAAATCCATCCAGTAAAATTTTCTTTAGACACCATACTCTCTGTTGAAATTAAGGGATGTTACAATTTATAATGAATAATAAAAATGTTCACATATTTTCTGTTTTGCTACTTGATATACTTAAAATTTTTCTTGCTACACAGTGTGAGGTGCTCTTTGAACTTGACTTATTTTCATATGATGTTTAACTCTCCATAAATTACTTGTTATCCTCCTGACCATAGTGATTTAGGATGACATAGACTTTGTATACTATATTATTTATATCATTAGATTTATATCTGGCATCATATTTATTTAATTGCTAAGAGTTGGATTTATGGGCTAAGTGACATAATTTAACTATTGTTATTTTAACATAAAGTTCAATATATAAAATAACATATACCTTTCCATTGCATTTATAGGCTAGTATTCTCCCTAAATATGCATATTTGCTTAAATGATCACATGAATTTTAGATTAATATTTTCTAATTCTGAGAAAATCAGAATAATGATATATTTTCCATTGGCATATTAAATTTAAAACTAAACTTAAGATCTTTTGACTTTTTATAAGTTTGCCCTACCATTTCTCTTTGCAACTGTTCAAGTATTTTCGTGTGTGCTACAATTACAAAGACATTTGAAAATTTGTTTCCTATAGCTAGTGCACATTTGTAAATAATTTATTCCCAGATACTTGATCTTTCCATTCCTAGAGTAAATTTATTCTTTCTTCGATTATACTCTCTACATTTTTTGTATATGCCAGGTAATAATTTTTAAAATAGCTCTTGGGGACTATTGTGTATGTAACTGTACCATGGTTTGTATGGAGATTTTTCTCCTGATTTTTTTTCCTTAAATGTTTCATGTCAGTGATTCCATCATTTTCAACAAATACCTACTGAGTACTTAATATGTGCAAAATTCTTACACTGTTTCAGTAAACAAATTAATCAAATATTTTGCTCTTCATAAATTTTACTTTCTAGTAGTACATTATATGAAGATATACATACTTTGGATTTTAAAAACACATACATGACAAACTATGAAAAAAAGATGCCTTAGAATGACAAATTACAAATCAAAATAGTGGCTGCTTTTGAAAAGGAAGAAGGAAGTATGAAAAGGGAGAATGATGTACATACATATTTAATTATGTTTACCTTTGTAAAATCTTTAGAGCCTAGGTTTTTGAACATTGGCCTTAGAATAAGGAATTAAATGATTTTAAGTATTTTAGGTAGGACAGATCCTTCGTGAAAACTGATGAAAAATGATAATTTTTTCAGTAGTTTCAATAAGTTGAGTGAATTTCTTTTCTCCTCATTGCACGTGTCTGTAAGTACATCAATTGCCAAGTCTATTTCTATTTAAAATAAATGAAAAGCCTAAAGATTACTGGCTTACAAATTGAAATGAAATTCATATACATATGCATATTTACATGCTATCAACTTTATTTCTTTACTAGTTTGGAATAGGAAGTTGACTGTTCTAGTTAATTGATGGATTGTGCCACCTTTTTAACTTGAAAAATTGCAGCAACTTCTATATGGGATTGTGTTTTGTAAGCTAAGTATTACTCATATACGTATAGAATTTGTTCAATTGTTTTTCCTTTTGTTCAACAAATTTAGTATGTTTAGGTATTAAACTAAAAAGTATGAATATTAGAAGTAACTGTTTATTCATACCAATTTATATATATATGTATATATATAATGTTTCTTAAATATTTTAATTTTGACTTTAAATTCATGTTAAGGAGAGAAAATATTTATTTTGAAACAATTAATATAAAATTGTATATCAAAGCAATTCACTTTAAAAACATAAATTTATTCATTTAATATGACATTAGTATAATTACTGCATATCTAATTACTACATACTTGTTCAAATTGAACACAATACAAAAATTACCATGTAAATATATCAAGTTATGTGGGATATGTTTTGAGAAACTGAAATAATTAGAACAAGATGAACATATGCTCAATTTATCTTTCAGTTGAAAGTTTAAGTATGTTTATTGGCCTAGGAAGTGCAATTTAATAGCTAGGCAAATAATTTTAATTCCTATATCTGTAGTTTTTCCGAATAGAATGCGAAAATCTAATGTCTATGTTTTTTTCTGTGTATAGCAGTATGTTTTGAAATAATCATTTACTGTCTCATCACAAACAGAAGGAAGAATATTATTATAATAAGCACCCCCTGATATACAGTAAAATTCCCATACCGAATTTAGGACCAAATGAGATATAAAAGAGATAGCTGATTAGCAAGGCAGAATCCCAGGTTCCCAGTTTATGTATCCAGCCACATGCTGCAGTCAAGGTTTTTGATGTTCATAAGCAAAGAGTACACTCCATGCCATAAGGCCTGGGTTTGTCTGGAACACACAATAGTAATAAAAACATTTTTATGCATATACACTGACACAAAATGTGTACTTAAAGAGAGTAAGTGATCCATTTAGAGGCTCTCTCTTGTGCCCATATCATAATCTCTATGTTCTAAACGTTAATCTTTCATCAAAAGTCAAAGCAAAATAAAATAAGAGGAAGGCTATTCATGGAAAAGAGAATGTTTCTTTTCGATATTTTCTCTGTTTTTTGTGTTTGTCTCTAAGCATGAATACACATAAGACTTGCTATGTACCTTTCACAGTAGTATCCCAAGTGCATTGTAAGAAACCCATTTTTCTCTCCTTTCAGTGTGATTGGGAAAATAATGGTAAAGTTTCTGTGTCTTCCAGAAAAAAAAAACAAAAAAACAAACAAACTGCAGTTTGATATTTCTACTTCTTTACCCAATAGACTCTTTCCATTTATTTATTTTTTCTACATCATGTGAACTAATTTTGGAACAAAAAAGAAAATCCAGCCATATATATCTGCTTTATTAGTGATATATTAATTAATGACTAATATATGGAAACATATTTTAGTGTCACAAAGGATAAAGAGCAACAGGGAGTTTTTGCTCACTGTCTTCTATAAGGAAGAACTTGTTTTCAGTAGAAAACTTGCAGCCTGCAGAAACTGTATCTGCCTCAGGGACAGTGGACCACACTGCTTCATGTCACCATCTTCCTGGGCTTGTTACGTATAGTGTCTGAGTGAGCCAGGGTCAAAAAGACAAGACATTTTAATGCAAGCCATGAAAACCGTAATGTGCAGTTCTCATTCTTGAACTCCAAATTAGAAAGACCAAGATTGAATTGAGAATTCATAAATTCAGCTTCTTACTCCCAATGCCACACCCTCCTTTCCTTTACAAATGCTGATTCCTAATAAATATTTTGCATTATCCACTTCTTCTTAACATCTACTTCTGGAAAATTTCATACATAATTTTGACTCTGCATTTCTGTATAATATAATTTCTCCATAGCACTGAGGATTTTTCAATGGTATTAAGGCAGTTTCTGCTTCATGCATTACAAGCATTGATGATTACTCTTTTGATTTAATTTCTTTCTAGTTTATTCAACAACTGACAAATTATAACTTTATATATTGACGAGGTAGAAGATGATATTAAAATTATCAATACAACGCATCAAGTGATATAGAGCAAATTAATATATACATTATCTCAAATATACTTTTTCCTTTTAACATTGTATATATGTATGTATATATAGGTGCTGGAGATTGAACCCAGAGGCATTCTACCTCTGAGCTACACCCCATTTTTTTCCTTTTTTTTTTGTTTGTTTTATAACAGGGTCCAACTAAGTTCCTGAGGGACCTCTCTAAGTTACTGAAGCTGGCCTCGAACCTGCTATTCTCCTGTTTTAGCCTCCCAAGTACTGGGATTACAGGCATGCTCCACCATGACTGGCCTAAAAAAAGTTTAAGTTTATAAAAATATACGTAGCAAGCATTGAATGCTTGCTCTTTGTCAAACCCTTTAAAATTCATTTCTGTAAAATTCAGATGATAAAATTGATAAAATAAATTTATTGCCAGGCATCAATGCTCTATGTAAATAAAAAAGCTTAGTCCATACTCTGGGATATATGAGAGGACCTCAACTAGTAGTGATTTTTTTGCATTAATTATATCATTGAAATGTCACAAGGAGGTTTTTCAAGTAGTTATTATGTCATTTATTAGCCCCTGAAAGAAAAAAATAAAAAAAATATTTGGCAAAGTTGCAATATTAGAATGCAAAGAGTCAGAGACCCAATTCTAGTTCCTCACAATGTTCCACTGAATCATCTTTCCAACTCTCAAGAAAAAAATTCTTTTTTCCAAATTACTAATACAAAGAAAATAGTCAACTCTCCAACTGGCAGGTCTTTCTGTACTTTTATTGAGAAGACACCAGACAGTGATTGACAGCTGTCAGTACTTTGACTTTCAACTATCAAATGCTATTAATCTCTTCCTTTAGATAATGCAGATTTCTGCAGCAAGGAATTTTCCAGTCATAGTCCTAAAGCATATAAACTTAATTTCAATGACTGATAAATAAAAGACTAAAAGGGATTTGAGGTTTTGCCTTCAGTAAACTATCACTTACTTTTAAGTTTTCACTAATGCATATCACTCATACCTCAGATGTATTAATTAACCCTGAGTTAGATACACCACTGATATTGGAAAGGCAGATGCAATTCTACACACTAAATTCTCCTTACTCTCTTTCAGCCCTGCATCCAGTGAAGGATTAGATTATATATTAAAGGAGTTTAAAATTTTCTTATAAATATTTTCCATAAATCCCCTTTTTTGAAAGACATTATAAGCCCCAGATTAAAGAGTTTGGATTACTTCAGTTCCTTAGACTTTTCTGAGATTTAGTTCCAGAAGTGTATCTCATATCTATATAACTAAAATAATTCTTAACTGGGCATGGTGAGGCATGCCTATAATGCCAGTATTGAGGAGGCTGAGATATGAGGATCGCAGGTTCCTAGCTGGCCTCAGCAACAAAGCAAAGCCCTCAGAAAGTTAGCTAGATCTTTTTTCAAATTTAAAAAATAAAATAGGGCTGGAGCCAAGTGTGGTGGCACATGCTTGTAATCCCAGTACTTGGGAGGCTGAGACAGGAGGATCCAGGTTTATGGCCAGCCTCAGCTACTTAGTGAGGCACTCTGCAACTCAGTGAGACCCTGTTTGAAGATAAAGAATAAAAAATAGGACTGGGAGGTAGAATGCCTCTGGATTCAACTCCCAGTACCACAAAAAAAAAAAAAAAAGAAAGAAAGAAAAAAAATAAAAAAATAGGGCTGGAGTATATCTTAGTGATAGAATGCCTCTGTAATCAATCCTCAGTACCACAAAATATGATGATTATAATAATAATAATAATAATAATAATAATAATAATAATAATCTTTAAAATATGTTAATAAACTAATTTCAGTATATATTTTGGTTCCCAATTTGAAATTTTTACATCTACTTCTTTGTAGCCTGATTCTTGCTGCCTTGTTTTCTGGGACTATCATGGTCATATAAGAAGTATCTCTCCTCTCCTGACTGCTTAATTGTAATAAATGACCCAAACTAAACTATATCATGTCACTGTCTAATAGTTTGCAAGTGTAAAATATTCTAATGGCTTCAAAACTATATAAAAATATTTTCTTTTTTAACTTTTCAAATAATCAGATGCCACCTTCTCCATCTGTGATGGCTTGATTTATTATTTAAATACATTGCTCCTCCCATTCTCTGTAAAAAATTCCCTTCACTACTTCAATGCTGAACTTTGCTTTGTGGTTTTGGATTAGACTGGAGGAATGCAATAAGACATGACACTTATCTAAACACATGGTTTAAATAAGTTTTAAGATGTGGTTTTAAGGTCTAGGACAGTCTTTTCTTTCTGTCTCTGGTCAGGAGGAGAGTGACCCCATCCATACTCCACTGTCTATTCTTTCAGCCTGAGTTCTAAAAGGAGAGGTCATGTGAGGCACAATAGGGTCTACAAAGTGGACCTATAGCTTGAAATAGCCACCAACATAGAGTCTAATTTTAATTGGCATTTAATTCTGCAAGGAATGTTTGCTGCAAAGAAATTGAAGGTTTGGATTTGTAATTTCAGCAGAATTGGCCAAATCACTGTTTTCTCCTACATTTCAATTCCATTGCTTCTCTGTCACTTCTTACTAAATTTCCCACTCTTAAACCTATTTTGATCGTTGTTTTTGTGTCTCCTTTTGCTTTGTTCAGTCTTTACATTTCATGATGCTGAAGTCTCAGAATAAAATATAATTTCACAGAGTGTTGTGAGCAAGTTGTCATTAACATAGACCAACACATGTGTCTTTTCACAATGTCATAATTTATTAAATGACAATAAGTTCATAAGCTACACCACTTTCGTGCGTTGTAATTCATCAGGAATATTCATGGTTTGCATGACACCAAGATTGTTGTGATGGCTGAGGTAATACCAAATTTATTTTATTTCAATGTTTTCTTTCTTTTTTTCCCTTCCTTCCTTCCCTCCTTCCCTCCCTCCTTTTTTCCCTTTTCTTTTTTTTCCCTTCTTTCCTTCCTTCCTTCCTTCCTTCCTTCCTTCCTTCCTTCCTTCCTTCCTTCCTTCCTTTCTTTCTTTCTTTCTTTTCTCTTCTTTCTTTATTTCAATATACTTTGGTGCATTGTAGTCTCTCATCATAATGTACTTCAGAGTGATAGGGACATATATGCACACAACTCTTGGTAAGCTCCCTGCCCAACTTGCTCCCTCAAAACTCCCTCCCTTTCTCCACACATGATAATGAGTTTGGCATTGATAATTTCACATATGTACATAACATGAATGGAAATGTTTCCTTCAATAATTCTCCCTCCCTCCCTTCCCAGGTCCATCACTGCACTGGGGTTTCTCCTCCATTATCTAAAGCCCCTCTTGCATCCCCAATATGTCCTAGCTTCCACATATTAAAGAAAGCATATGACCGTTCACTTTCTATGACTGTTTAATTTCACTTAACATAATGTTCTCCATATCCATCCATCTTTCTGAATATGACATAATTTTGTTATTCTTTATTGCCAAGTACAATTCCATTGTGTGTATATTCCATAATTTTGTAATTCAGTCATCTATTGATGGGCACCTAGGTTGGTTCCATAATTTGAGTATTGTGAGTTGTGGTGCTATTAAAATGTATATTCACATTTTATAATAATATGTTGATTTCAATCCCTTTGGAAAGATATCCAGATATCCAGGAGTGGTATAGCTAGGTTCTCTAGTGGATCCCATTTTTCTGAGGAATCTACACACTGATCTCCATAAGAGCTGTACTAATTTGCAATCTTACCAAAAATATATAGAAGAGTTCCTATTTCCTAACACTTTCACCAATATTTATCGTTTGATTTCTTTATGATTGCCCTTCTAATTGGGGTTAGATGAAATCTCCATGTAGTTTGATTTGCATCTCTCTGATTACTAAAAATGTTGAACATATTTTCATATATTTATGGATCATTTGTAATTTTTCTTTTGTGAAATGTCTATTTATTTCAATTCCCAATGTTTAGGTGAAAAAATGTTCATATTTTCCTAGACTAGTCTAAATCATCAGTGGGAGATTCTTGGGAAATCATCATCTATCTGTAATTCTAAGTTTATTTTTTTAATATTTTGGGTAGAAATTATCGTAAAGAAAAATAGACATTGCCTCCTATTCTGTAAGCTTTATTCACTACTCAGCCTTTGATACTTTACCCATCTGCCCCTTCCTGAATTATAACTAATATCTCTTTTTAACCACTCACCTCTGATACTCTCCAATCTTGATCTACTGCTAAGTCACCTGATATATCCTGATAACCTTTTCCATCAGGTTGAGTTGTAGCATCAGATTTGCAAATTCTTATCAATAAGGCAAGTCTTTTCCTTTACAGAGCAGCCTTCTTCTTTACAAGTGCACAGTCTTGACAAGAATGGTGGTTTGAGATGATTTCTAAGGACAGTTACACCTAATGCAAAAACTACTCTTGGCATTCAAACAAGGCCCAACTTTCATCAGAGCTATTCTTAGAAACTACAAACTTGCCAATACAATATATGTCTACACTCACTGTTGAGGAACTTATATTTATTATTTATTTGAGGTTCTTAGATCTTCTACACATTACTTGAAGTGAAGCAGCTACAAATCCATGTAATGTGTTCCTTAATATAGCTTAAGAGTTTAGAAATTCCATGACACTTTCTCGCCCCATAGAAACTTTGTCTACTGGGAATATTCATAAAACCTCTAGGGGGCAGTGTTGCCTAACATCACTAAGCCAGGTGGTACTAAAGTTCTGACCCAAGTGGGACCTTTGGCATAGAATAACTTAGTCTTCTGACTATATTTTAGTAGGTTTAAAAATATTTAAATGAGAATGATTTAAAATATTAAATTAAGACTATATCGTTATAGCACATGTTACTTTTTTAATCTGAACCAAAATAAACATTAACTCGAAAGTATGTGACTAAAAATAATTTTATCTTCGTGATTTTTCAATATTTAATGCATTATATAAACTTATGAGTGATTTAGACCTGGGATTACAGTTTAGATAATTGCGTATTATTCTTCCAACAATGTCTTGTTTTGCTTAAAATATTTAACACTTTCTCTTTTTTATTTAATAATTCTATATTTTGCTTATATAAAATATTTGCAAACAAAAACTATTATTTCAAACATTTTGTAGATTTTAATGAAAGCCTTTTGTATGAAATATGAATATTCTGGGGAAAAAAGAAGTATCTGAATGTACCTAATCAAGTAGTTTACTTATGTAAAGAGGGAAAATAGTTTACATCTCAACATAAAAGTATTTATGCAAAACATACAATTAGTTCAAAGAGTTAAAGTACTAATCCATGTATATGTGTTTATTTCATTTTCAGTCTAATTTTTAAAGAAAATGGCATAAAATAAATTTCTAGGGATCCAATATTAAATATAATTATAATAAATTAAAATATAGAATTCTATTCCTGATGGAAAAAATCAAGGCACAAAAAATATTGACTCTGATTTTCTTAATTTGGATAAAATTATACCTATTCTACTTCTAATGCTCCAGGTTGAATTTATTTATTTTACCATTATCTATTTCAGTGGGAAACAAAACAAAACAATCACCAATTTCCTCATTCTTTCACGCTCTTCAATAAAATCCCTGCAGTTACTTGTCTCAGAGTCTGTTTCTAAAGAAATATAACCCGAGGCAGTAAGTGTCTCATGGAGAATCTATATATGACATGGATATCAGATGAAATAAGCACTAAGGAAGGTTAGTTACCAAACTTTTTTTCAAAGCTCTTCTCTTTCCTTTATGCGACTCTCTTAAATTTTATCACATTTTATATTATACTTATAATTCAATTATTGGAAAAGAGTCGATAAGTAATAAGCACCTTAGACTCATTTTTTGCATCTAGTTGTATTTAAAAAATATTAATGTATTTTCTTTTTTTTATTTTGTTTTTGTTTTTTAATTTTTTATTGTAGTAATTCGTGCAATATAGCATACATCTTTGTTAAGTACAAATTGTTAAAACATATGTGCACACAATTCTCATTTGACCCCTTCCCGGATTCCCACCCCATTCCCTCCCCCTCCCTCCCTCTAAGGTTCACTTTAGTGAGTGACCTTGATATGATTGTGTAGGTACCTCATGTGCTTTAGGGTGTCCCTCGGCCCCATGCATCCGCTACAATTACTATGAATCATGAGAGAAATGCTGAAGTTTAGAGCAAAAAAGCATTAATTTTGAGTATTGCATGTTACCTGTAGCTATCCTCCAATTAATAAATGAAAATATTATCAATATTTAAAATAGGACTTTCACAATTACCCTAATTTATTCATTTTACAAAAATTTAAGGCTTTGTTTTTTTTTGTTTGTTTTGTTTTTTCATTTATTCCAACCTATAGAGAAAGTTTGAGATGTGTTTCTTACTTGCCTGTGGTGATACTTCTCTACATATTTAGCAAGAAGTTTTGCAGCATGGCAGAAGACCTAGGAACAGGAACGTTTAAAAGAAGCCATCTAAGCTGGGCATGGTGGTGTAGGTTTGTAATTCCAGTACTTGGAAGGCTGAGACAGGAGGATCAGGGTTAGCTGCCAGTCTCAGCTACTTAGTGAGGCCCTCCACAACTTAGTTATACCCTGTTTCAAAATGAAGAATACAAAATAAGACTGGGGGTGTAGCTCAGAGGTAGAATGCTCCTGGGTTCAATCCCCAGTACTGAAAAAAAAAAAAAAAAAAAAAAAAAAAGAACAAAAACAGGGAAGGTTAATAAAATATAAGTGTAACAGTGACCAGGCAAGGACTATGAAAATGAAAACAAAGCTTCAGCTCCTTCTGCAATCTGCATTCTGAGGACAACCTGTGTAGACAAGGATGTGGGAGAAGAGGTAGGAGGCAGACAAGATTAGACCCTACCAGCCTACAAA
>PVLC010033854.1:0-17219 GCA_004027655.1 Graphiurus murinus | reverse complement strand
CCATCTAGGGGCGAGGTCTAGCCCGCGGAACTAGGCCCCCGACATTTTACTGCTTTTTTCTTTTTCTTCTATCAAAAAGCTGCTTTTATGACAGTTTTGATTCAAGCTCTACAGTGCAATTGAGAGCTGCTTTGGCTCTGGAGGGAGAGGTGAGCTGGGGTGTCCCTGACACTGGCTTAAGCTGGTCCTCCCAGACATTCAGGTCACTGTCGATTGTGTGGGAATATGTTGCCTGATTAGGGTGTGGCGTTCTGGAGTCGCTTACCCATACCCATACACATATCACACCATACACATACCCATACGTATCTCGTTGCTGGGTATGCAGGGGGTCATTAGATATCTCAGTAATAGTAGACCTCGCTCAGGGCGGCTGGCACAATGGCAGTTGCTGCTCTGTGGCAAGTGCTGCTACTGTGCACAGGCTCCTTCACTTTCCTTGGTCTATTTTCTGGGTTCTGTTCAGCTGCGCTTCAATTTTCATTACTTTGTTCACTTTTTGGCTGCTTTTTTTCTTCCATCAAGAAGCTGCTTTTATGGTAGTTTTGATTCGAGCTCTACAGAGCCTGAGGAGGTGTGTTTCACTCAGTCTCCATCTTAGGGTCCTCTCCAGGACTTCCTAATGTTATTTTTCACAGAAACAGAAAAAAGCTAAATACCCTGAGTTGATCAGTATCCTATATATATACATGAATCATAATATCACATCGTATCATAAATATGTACAAATATTGTTCATTAATCAAAAGTAAAATTTATTAATTAAATGAATAGTTTCTTTTATTTCTGCTAACTTTCATCAGTGCTTGTATTTTCATGACTTTATGTTTTATTTTGAGATTATTCTTGGTCTTATCCTGTGGAATCATATGGATCTTATTGGAAAATTTTTCCAGAAAATATTTGATTTTACTGCTATCAATATTCAGAGGGTACTCACTTACTTGGAATCACTTCAGTACTACCACTACTTCTTCACACACACACACACACACACACACACACACACACACACACGTACACACATACACTTTATGTTCACTGCAAAATCCCAGGCTCCGATTTATACTTCCTAATAGTTACCAGTCCTAGGTCGGAGGCATCCATTTAGGCTTTCTACATTTTGGGCCCAACAATCTGCTACATCTTTAGCCATGGCATAAAGATTCATGCTTATTTGGTTATTTTTTATTTGGGTTTTTGGTCCTTAGAGAACTCTCCTACATCTTGTGCAGCTGGTGATTCCTCAAATAACATTCCCTCATGCAAGATATATTTCTTCTTTAGTCAAAGAGCCTTACAGAATATCTATGAAAAATAATGACAAAAGGAGAAATTCTAGCTTAATTTGCTAGAAACAAATGAGATTTTTTGTGAGTAACTGATAAACTCTAGCTGTACATGATGCTATGTAGAGAACATATGAAAGTAAGATACAGAGATGGTGTATATGGATACCACTGAGCTCAGTTATTCTTCTTTTAAAAAACTGGGGATTGAACTCAGAAGCATTCTACTTCAGGGCTATACTCCCAGCCCTTTTTAATTAGTATTGTTTTTTTGAAATGGAGTCTCTCTAAGTTACTGAGGCTGACCTTGAACCTGTTATCCTTCTATCTCAGCCACCCAAGTACTTGGATTTCAGGCATGTACCACCATACTTGGCTTTGAACTTAGTTTATTCTTTAACTTCAGTGTGACCTGCATTTTAAGGAGTGGCAGTTTGCAGGGGAATCAGGAAGGAAAAAATAAACATGAGCATTCTTATAGAGGGCTTCCTTGGCAGAGATAGTGGTGTAGTTGTTTAATTCCTATGGCATATATAGTTCATACTATACTTCATACTAATTGGTTATTTGCCTCTATAGGTGTGTGTGTGTGTGTGTGTGTGTGTGTGTGTGTGTCCTGTATTGTTTGACTGTTTCATTTACCTTTCTTAAAAGGTGTCCCAACTTAATCTATAAAACAAGTAAGCTAGAATTATGCTCCCACCACCCAGAACTCTCGGGCACCTCCCCGGTTGTTGATCTCTCCACAAAGGCTTTGGTAAACCAGCAATGGAAAACTAATGCCTTTGCCTCCAGAACAAGACTGAGCTCAAGTGTTAATCTAAATGTATCTTCATCAGAGGAAGAACTGTCCTATTATTTTGAACAGCAAAGTCTGATCACCTTAATATTTAACAATTCTTTGAGTGGCCAGTGGATTTTACCTGTGTTTATTGTTATAAACTGCTCTAAGAGTCTCTATACAAGGACATCAGCTGACTCAGTTGCATAATGTGATTATGGGTCCGATCTGCAGTGTCACATAGAATAATAATTACAGTGTGATTCTACCTGATGTTATCTTTATTTGAAAATAGGAAAGGAATGCACAGATATTTGAGAGCTGGCAGTACTTGTTGCAGTGTTTCTTCTCCTTATTCTCACAAAATACAAAGCAGGCAGTGACTGTCTTTACTGGCTAAATTTGTGAAATTCTGTTGTCTTGGATCTTGTAATAGCTTTAAAATAAGTTTTACTTTGATAGTAAAACTAGAAAATATGTGCTAAATAAGCAGGTCAGCTATTTTAATAATCTATCAACTGATGTTACCATTCAAGTTCATGCCAGCCCCGTGACAGCTCTAGTTATAAGAAATCTAAGGAGCTTGCTATTTATTTAGAGAAACACTTAGCATTCTGTTAGAGACTGGATGAGTTTTCTTGAAAGGCTTGTCTAGAACTCCTACTACATTCTAGATGAGACATTCAATGTGCATGTGGTTGAGATAATTTTGACAGTCCTTATATTACATTTTCCATCCAAAGTGATTGTTAGTCAATGACTTATTTCCTTACCTCTTATTATATTTTTCAACTCACTCCAGTTGGTCTTCCTATCAGATAACTCCATAGAACCAATTCTTGGCATGGTCACCAGTGACCTTCACATTATTCAGCAAAGGTATTAACTTTTTGTTCTTGAGTTTGCAGCAGCATTTTACATACATGATTGCTGCACTATGAAAGCCCCTTCTTCACTTTACTTTCACAATGCCTTACTCACTTGGTTTTCTTTCTTTCCCATTGGTCACAACTTCCCAGCCATATTGGCTAGATCTTGGCATCTACCCTTAAGTTTTAAATATTTTGGAGCTCAGATCTAGCCTGCTCTTTCTTCATGTTTTTTATCTTCCTTGGTAACCTCATCCTAGTCTATAAATTTAAATGCCTTCTAGATGTAGATAACTCCAAAGTTCTTATCTCTCGTCTTATATCTCTACTGAGTTCCATGTGTCTACTGACTTCCACACCATGATATCTGATAGCATCTGAAATTCAATACAAGAAAGAACTGATTCCACCATTCTGTTGGTCCCAACTCTTTCATCCTTCATTATTCTACATCTCAGTTAACTCTACCCAATTTTTTCTTGCTCAAGGAAGAAGACCTTATACCCCTATTTAGTGAGATCCATATCCAATCCGTGGCCAGGGTCAACCACTTTTGTTGGGGGGCGGGTATTGCTGGGATTTGAACCCTTTGAACCCAGGAACGTTCTACCTGTAAGCTACATCTAAAGCACTTTTTATTTTGAAACAGGGTCTCACTAAGTTGCTGAGGCTGATTTTGAACCTGCAATTCTCCTATCTCAGCCTCCCAAGTATTGAGATTATAGGCATGTACCACCACACCTGGATAAGGTCAGTCACTTTTGTCTCTAAAACATACCCTGGTTTTGTCTACTCATTGTCCCTCTGTTAATTACTACCACTTAGTCCACTCTAGTCTATCACAGCTGAACTATTTTTCCTGGCCTCCTAATAGATCTTTTCTTAAAAAAAGTTTTAAGTGAGTTTAATTTATGTGAAATTTTGTAAAAGACTCATTTGTCCCTTTTGTATGTTCTTGACACTTAGAATACTAGTAAGTTGAACATATTAGATCTTCAATAGCTGTCAGTTCAATGGCTAAAGATAAATATGAAATTTTATACCAAAGTAAGACTTTCTAGTTTTTCGGATTCTCACTTACTAATTCACAAATAAATTTATAAATTCTTTGTTGGAACATGTGTCCTGAAGTTTTGTACCATTAAGTACATGAACAAAAATAGTTTGGAATAATGCAGCTCATTATTTTAACAAAGATATACTGTGTTTGGGCATATTAACCCACTGGATTTTGATCTGAGGCTCAGAGAAAATCTTCCTAGTCTGCTGCCAAGAAGACTAAAAAGAGTTGTTCTTTTGAAAATATGCTCCAGAAAATATGTCCCTTCTTAATCCCTGTGTTTAGAGAAGACCATAAAAGTTTCATAGTTAATAGAATGTACTACTTTCTTAAGTCATTCCAGCATTTCTCAAAGCCCATCCTCACTGCATTGTCATTTTGTTTTTGCCTTTTAATAACCCCAAACCAAAGAATGAAATCCAACCCCATTTGAAAAATGTTGTCTTCATGTGGGGGCATTGGGGAAGTCTGAGTGCCAGTTGTGTATGAGATGCAGGGTAAACAAAGAACCTGATTCCATGGCAGGGAGGCCCAGGGTCCAGTTTTGATATGTTGATTCGTCAGTATAAATTTGGAGAAGTGGCCTAACTTCTCCATACCTTGTCTTCCACACCCTATAAATCTTTCCATTACTGCCTCCCTTACAAGGTATTTGTAGGTATAGGCATGTGCTATGTGAGCCAGCTCATGCTTGGAAATTAACTCTGGGTCTTCCCTCCAAGGATTCTGATTTTATTAATATCCATCAGCTCTTACGAGTCATGATCACTAATGCCCAGTGGCAAGGCCTATCTCTTCTCAGGAACATAAGAAATGGGGGAGTCCTGAGACTGCCATCAAAAGTCTCCCTCAAATAAATGTAGCTGCCTAAACTGACAGCAGTCAGACTGACAACAATCAATAAACATTTCAGAATGAATTAATAAATAAAGAGGAGTGCTTTTCTTCATCAATTGTCCACTAGAAACATTTAACCTCATTTTCATTGTTTTGCAGTACTTTACAGGCAAGAAACTCATGGACTTGCAAGATGATGTGAAAATGATTGCTGCTGTACTCAAATGAATGACTAGAAAGCATCAGGGGAGGGGCAGGGAGAGTCTGTGAGTAAGGGGTAGCAGAGACTTGATCCTGCAGAGAAAATCCTTACTGGGTCAGGGCCGCTTTTGCATAATTCTATTATCACCAGGAATAGAAGAGATAATCATATTAGGTATTTGCTGTCCTGCTTGAGTTGGCTTGTCCTGCCTTACTTTTTGAAGTCATACAGGTTTAAATGCTTTGTGTGAGTGAGTTGTTTCAAAGGCGCCAATCAATAAGGCAGGTGCTGCCAGAGCAAAGCAGGAAAGTTTTTGATGTTGACAATGACATACATTCTTCTGCGGGAAGAACTAATCCATTTGGACACAGTTATGAAAAAGTTTTATGTGTGTTGCTTTATGGAACAGAGGCAGAGCCACCTGGGAGCTTTCCTCCAGGCCGGTCATTCGCAGGACCTCACTGCAGTGGTGAGGAAGCCCTTGAAAGAGAGCAGCCCTTTGCTGTGTCCTCTGAATGGAAAAATGAGTGTTCAGTGGAGCAGCTGCAAAGGTTGCAAAGCACTGGCTCCACCTTGTCTTGTGCTTACAGGGCTGAGCATCTCCTTTGTTCGCACTGATTTTCTGCACCATGTTATTGCCTCTTCTTCAAGTCCAGCAAAGCAAGATTTGTGCTCACCTGGGGTCAGAAGGTGTGGCTGACAGATTTTCTTCCCATGGACCAAAAATGGGCAGGGAAATATGATAACTCCCACTTTTCTAGACCACACTATGTCTATGGTAGAGCCAACGTGAAAAGGGAACAGGTACAGTAAAAGGAAGAAGACATTATAAAAGAAAAGTGTCAATCTTTTGTAAAGATATAAATACTTCTAATCATTAAGAGCTATGTTGACTTTGCAACAAAAATCCTACTTTCTAATTTTTTCCTTCTACCTCAGCATCTATGAATGATGCCAGGCATTGTATGAGATACTAAAATTATAGATAAAAAGATATCTCACCTCAAGTAGTTACCAACTCACAGTGAAAAGGCAGCATGTAAAATAAAAGAATAATAAAATACACCAAATAATGTTATGTGCATGTATGAATATATCACTGTGAATCCCACTATCATGTACAATTACAATGCACTGATAAAAATTATTTTTAAAAAGGAAAGCAACAGTGAGTGATCTTGATATAATTGTGTAAGTACATCATGTGCCTTAGTATGCTCTCCCCTCCCCACCCCCCGTCCATTCCCTTCGGTTAAGTCTACTTCTGTTTAACGAGGGTCTCTAATTTTTCATCTGGGGACCCTCTTATGTCCCATCTACTCCCTAACATCCACATATTAGGGAGAACATATGTTTCTTTACTCTTTGTGACTGGCTAATCTCACTTAACATAATGTTTTCCAGTTGCATCCATTTCGGGAATTGGGGATAGGGTCAGATGAGAAATGTGTGCACATTTGTCTTTATCAATTTGTACCTAACAAAAATGTATAAATGCAAAGCACGAATTATTACAATAAAAAAAGGAAAGCAACAATGCATATCACTTAGATGTAAGGCTACAAAAACAAACAGGATTTGTTTTCTCCTCCTAATTCCACATTTTCCATTTATTCTCTGTGCACTCTTGGTTACTTAGCTCCTAAGTACCTTAGTTTCTTTTATTTCACACAATTGTAATAAGGATCAATTGAAGTTAATCATATGATACTTAGCATGATTTTGGCATATAATAAGTTCTTGGCAAACAAATCACTTTAATAATAGCTATGGAGATATCTCTTTACTGGGTTCTAGAGATGCACAAAAATAGAGAAGTCAATTCTATTTAAGAAAATGATAAATAAAGGCTTCATATGAGTGAGTATTGGAAAGCAATAATGGTTATGATTTTCATTATTACAATTGCATCTTAAAACAATAACTTTTCATGTTCTTTGTGTTAATATTTTAGGGGAATATATAGGAAGTGGGGGTATAGTTAAGAGAAGACTGGGATACAGTGCTCACATTACAGAGAAAGGGTCTAGAATGGCTCATTTCCAGAAGTGGGAAATGGCTCTGTGTTAATATTTTATTGGCATCATCACCTTTATTCACATAACAATCCTGAAAGATAAGTAAACTGTCTTTACCCCCATTTTACAGGCAAACATAAGCAAGTAAAGTGTAGTTAAAAACAATAATAATAATAAGAAGAAAAATGAATAAGCTATGAATGAAGAAAATGTGGCATAGATATACATATATACATGTATACATATGCAAATATTATTAAGCCATAAAAGAAGGGAACATTCTGCCATTTGCAATAATATCAACAACCCTGAAAAGGATTATGCAAAGTTAAATAAGCTAGGCGAAGAAAGACAAATGCTATGTGATCTTACTTTGTGGAATCTAAAAAAGTCAACCATATAGAGACGAAGAGTAGAACAGTAGCTCCCTGGAGTTGGAAGACCTTGGGGCAAATGTTGGGAATGTTGGTCAAAGGATATAAACTTTCAGTTATAACATGAACAAGTGCTAGGAATCTAAGGTAAAGCAAGGTGGTGATGGATATGTTAATTTGAGTGTAGTAATCATCACATAATGAATGCATATATCAAATCACTGTGTTGGCCACCTTGAATATGTAATATATGTCAATTAAATATTTTATTTTATTTTTATGTGCTTTCATTGATGCATTATCATCTCACATCATAATGTAAATTATGTTGACATTGACATATATGCAAACATCACTTGGTTCCCCCCCACCCTATGCCACCCAGTCTCGCCTCTTCCCATACAAAGGATTGAGACGAATATTGAGATTTTCACATATATACACAGTCAATGTTAGCATTTACAATAATGAACCCTACCCTTGCTTTAGACCAATTTCCTGGCTCCTCTGAGGTTTCTCCTCCATTATCTGGAGTCCTTCTGGTATTCCAGTTACTTCCTAGCTTGCACATATTAAAGAAAACATATGTCCCTTCACTTTGTGACTGGCTCATCTCACTTAACATAATGTTCTCCAGGTCCTTCCATTTTCTTGTAAATGACATTATTTTATTCTTTATTGCTGAGTAGAATTCCATTGTGTGTATTTCCCATAGTTTTATGATCCATTCATCTGTTGGTAGACACCTAGTTGAGTCCATAATTTGGCTATTGTGAATTGTGCTGCTATGAACATGGGTATGCATATATTACTGTAGTTCTCTGGTTTCAACCTCTTTGGAAAGACACCCAGGAGTGGTATAGCTGGATCATATGGTGGATCCATTTCCAGCTTTCTAAGGAATCTCCACACTGATCTCCGTAGTGGCTGAACTAGTTTGCAATCCTACTAACAGTGGAGAAGAGTTCCTATTTCCTCACATTCTTGCCAACATTTATTGTTATTTGACTTCTTGATGATTGTCATTCTGATTGAGGTTAGATGGAATCTCAATGTAGTTTTTATTTGCATCTCCCTAATTGCTAATGATGCTGAACATTTTTTCACGTATATATTGGCCATTTTTATCTCTGCTTTTGCGAAGTGTCTATTGGGTTATTTGTTTTTCTAGTGTAAAGTCTTTTAAGTTCTTTGTATATTCTAGATATTAATCCTCTGCCAGAGGGATAGCTGATAAAGATCTCCTCCTATTTCATAGGCTTTCTCTTTAGATTTTTGATGGTTTCCTTTCATGTGCAGAAACTTCTTAGTTTAATACCATACCATTTACTAATTCTTGTTTCAATTTCCTGAGCTTTGGGGGTCTTGATGAGGAAGTTTCTACCTGTGCCTAAGTGTTGGAGTGTTGAACCTATGCTCTCCTCTAGTAGCTTCACCATCTCTGGACTAATTTCTAGGTCTTTTCTCCATCTAGAATTGACTTTGTGCAGGGTGAGAGGTATGGATTTAGTTCCATTTTTCTATAAATGGGTAACCAGTTTTCTCAACATTATTTGTTGAAAATGCTTTCTTTTCTCCAGCGTGTGTGTTTGGCCACTTTGTCAAAGATCAATTGGCTATAAGTATGTGGATTTGTTTCTGTATCTTCTGTTCTGTTACATTAGTCTATATGCCTGTTTTTGTGCCAATACTATGCTGTTTTAATTACTATAGCTCTATAATATAATTTGGAATTGGAAATTGTGGTACTTCCTGCATGGTTCTTACTACTGAGAATTAGTTTGGCAATTCTAGGTCTTTTGTTTCTCCATATGAAATTTATGACTGATTTTTCTAGATCTGAGAAGAATGATGTTGGTATTTTGACAGGGATTTCATTGATTCTGTAGATTGCTTTTGGTAGAATGGCCATTTTGATGATATTTATTCTGCCTATTCAAGAGCAAGGGAGATCTTTACATCTTCCAAGATTTTTTCAGTTTCTTTCTTTAGTGTTTTATGATTTTCATTGTAGAGGTCTTTTACTTTTTTGTTTAGGTTTATTCCTAGATGTTTTATTGGTGTTGAAGTTATTGTGAATGGAATTGTTTTTCGTATTCCTTTCTCTGTGGATTCATGGTAGGCATATAGAAAAGCTATTGAAATTTTTAGATGGATTTTGTATCCTGCTACTTTGCTGAATTTGTTAATCAACTCTAGTAGTCTTTTGGTTGAATTTTTTTATCTTCTAGATATAGAATCATGTCATCTGCAAATAATTTTAATTCTTCTTTTCCTATTTGAATTCCTTTGATATCCTTTTCTTGTCTTATTGTTCTGGAAAGAGTCTCGAGGGCTAAATTGAAAAGGAGTGATAGTGGGCATCCTTGTCTTGTTCCTGATTTTAAACGGAATTCCTGCAGTTTTACCCCATGCAATATGATGTTGGCTTTGGGATATTTTTGTATATTGCCTTAATGATATTGAGATACATTCCTTCTATTCTGATTTTCTGCAATGATTTTTAACATGAAAGGGTGTTAGATTTTGTCAAATGCTTTTTTAGCATTTACTGATATGATGATGTGATTTTTGTTCTTAGTTCTATTTATGTGGTGAACAACGTGTTAATTTGCTTTTGTGGAACCAGCCTTGTTTTTCCTGGTATGAAGCCAACTTGGTCATGGTGTACAATTTTCATGATGTGGTTTCAAATGTGCATAGCTTGTATTTTGCTTAGAAATTTTGCATCTATGTTCATCAGATTACATGATATTTGGTCTGTAATTTTCTATTATTGAGGTAACTTTACTTGATTTTGGTATTAACGTGATACTGGACTCATAGAAGGAGTTTGGAAGAATTCCATCTCTTTCAATTTTACGGAATAATTTGTGAAGGATTGGGACTATTCCTTCTGTAAAAGTTTTGTAGAATTCTTCTGGAAACCCATCTGGACCTGGGCTTTTCTTTGATGGCAGAATTTTTATTGCTGTTTCTATTTCTTTGATTGCTATTGGTCAGTTTAGGCTTTCTATATCCTCTTGGCTCAATTTAGGTAGGTTGTATGTGTTTAGAAATCTGTCTATTTCTTCCATGTTTTCCAATTTATTGGAATATAAGTTTTCAAATTAGTTTCTGATGATCCTCTGAATTTCCCCACTATCTGTGGTGATGTCACCTTTTTTATTTCTGATTTTAATAATTTGGGTTGATTTACTCCTTCTTTTGGTTAGGTTGGATAGGAGTTTCTCTATCTTGTTAATCTTTTCAGATAAGCAGCTTTTTGATTTGTTGATCTTATGTTTTTTATTGTTTCATTTATTTCTGTTCTGATTTTAATTATTTCCTGTCTTCTTCAGGCTTTGGGACTAGACTGTTCCTGTTTTTCTAGGTCCTTGAGGTGAGTTATTAAGTGGTTTACTTGGTGACTTTCTGTTTTTCTTTTTTTTTTTTTTTTTTTTTTTGCGGGTCTGGGGATTGAACTCAGGGGCATTCTACCTCCGAGCTACACCCCCAGCCCTATTTTTTATTCTTTATTTTGAAACCGAGTCTCACTAAGTTGCAGAGTGCCTCACTAGGTAGCTGAGGCTGGCCGCAAACCCGGATCCTCCGGTCTCAGCCTCCCGAATGCTGGGATTACAAGCCTGCGCCACCACGCCTGGCTTCTGTTTTTCTTATGTAGGCACTCAGCTCTATAAATTTTCCTGTCAACACCACCTTCAAAGTGTCCCATAGATTTTGATACATCATGTCTCTATTTTCTCTTAATTCCAGGAATTTTTTTATTTCTCCCCTTATTTGTCTTCTGATCTATTCCTCAATCAGAGTGCATCATTCAGTCTCCATGTATTTATATAATTTCTTTTAGTCTTCCTGTTGTTGATGTCTACTTTCATTCCATTGTTGTCTGAAAAGATGCAAGAAATTATATCACAACTCTTGACTTTTTTGGTGCTTTCCTTGTGGCCCAGGATGTGGACTACTTTGGAGAATATTCCATGGGCAGCTGAGAAGAATGTGTATTCAGCGGTTGCTGATTGAAATATTCTGTACATGTCTATTAGGTCCATTTGGTTTATGGTGTTCTTTAGGTATGAGGAGTTTTTACTCATCTTTTGTCTGGAAGATCAATATAGTGGTGCGAGCGGCATGTTGTTGAAGTCTCCTAGTATTATTGTACTTGGGTCTATTAGAGACCTAATATCCTGGAGAGTTTGTTTTACAAATGTAGGTGCATCCACATTTGGGGCATAAATGTCTACTATCATTATATCTTCCCAATGGATTGTTCCTTTAATTAATAAGAAGTGCCCCACTTTCTCTCTTCTGATATGTTTTAGCTTAAAGTCTGCTTTGTTGGATATGAGCATTGCTACCCTGCCTGTTTTCAGTCTCCATTTGCATGGTGTATATGGTGTATCTCCATTTGCACCTTTAGTATATGGATATCTTTGGCTGTATGATGAGTTTCTTGCAAGCAGTGTATAGTTGGATTGTTTTTTAGTCCACATTGCCAATCAATGCCTTTTAATTGGAGAATTAAGACCTTTGATATTCAGTATTATTACTGAAATATGATTTTTGTTTCCTGTCATTTTGTGTTCTATATACTGTTGGATATAGTGTTATTTCTCCTTTGCTTAGTTGCCCACCTGGTGGAGTTCACCTCTCCTCTGACTCTGGAATTTGCTTCTTTTTCTTCTTTATGAATTATTTCTTTAAGTATTTTCTCAAGTGCTGGATTGGTAGCCATGAATTTTTTTAAGATTCTTCTTATCTTGGAATGTTTTTATTTCTCCATCAATTTTGAACGTTATCTTTGCTGGATATAGCATTCTTAGTTGGAAATTGTTTTCTTCCTGGGTCTGTAGTACTTCATACCAGTCTCTCCTGGTGTTCAAGACTGGGTTGTGAAGTCTGGAGTGATTTTTATTATTTTGCCCCTGAATGTAACCCATTATTTTGTTCTCTATACTTTTAATATTCCTTCCTTGACCTCTATGTAAGTCATTTTGATTATTATGTGGTGTGGTGAGGTCTTTCTTTGATCTTGTCTTAATGGTGTTCTGTATGTCTCCTGCACATGGATGTCCAAGTCTTTTGCTATGTTTGGAAAATTCTCTGAAATTATTTATCTGGAGAGATTTCTGATGCCCTTAGTCTGTGCTTCTATACCTTCTTCAATGCCTTTTATCTGTAAGTTTGGAAGTTTTGTATTGTCTCATATTTGATGGATATATAGGTTATATTGTTGTAATGTCTTCTGTATACTGTTGACTGTGCTTTCAGTTTTGAATGAACTGTATTCCAAGAGTGATACCTTGTTTTCCATTTTGTCTAGCCTTCCAAAGTTGATTTCTATTGCTGTCTTCAATTCATTTATTGACTCTCATTTCATTCAGAGTCTCTTATGGTTCTTTCTTAAACCCTCAATTTCCTCCTTCATTTCCTGTACACTTTCTTTGAGGCTTTTCATCATATTGAATATCATAATCTGAATTCTCCTTCTTCCATTTCTTGCAGATCAGTATTGGTAATCTCCAATGTTGTTGAGTTGAGGGAGTTTATTATTTCCTTACTATTCCTTGTTCTCATTTTCTCAGAGTTCTGTGGTTTGTATTTCTGTTGTCTTGCCATCTTCTTGCTCTTTGTGTGTGAGACATATGTTTATTTTGTTATCCCTTTATAAAAAGCTCTATGCTACGGGTATATCTTCACCTCTACCAATCTGACTCAGATAATCAAAGTTCTGAGTCTGCCCCCCCAGAGCCTCTTTAACTCAATATAGTTCTTAGTACAACCAAACAGGTGTCTCTGGTTGACTGCAGGCCACTGTGTTCTCCTGGCCCAAACTCTGCTGGGCCTGAGAATGTGATGTTGAATTCAGAGTCTGCAGCCTGCTGGTTGGGACTTAATGCATTGCAGAGTGCTGACCTCTGGCCTCTGTGACCTGTGGGCTTAGGCTCAGCAATGCCAGTGCTTGCTAGTTTCCAAATTTGTGGCCCAGTTAACTGAGTGTCGATGGCCCCTGGGACACCACTCCTGATCTCTTGTCATGGTCTTGTGAGATACTTTCAGTTACTAGCATACATGCATGCCAGGTACAAACTCTGCTGGCGAAGAGAGTATTCAATTCCCAGCTTGGGGCTGGGATCAAGTGATACCCTGCAAGTCCCCTGGCCTCTTGGTGGGTTCTGGTCCAGATAGCACTGTTGCCACTCTCTGCCCTAGGCCCAAGGTCTAGCAAGGAGAAATTCCACAGTTCTAGGCTGGGGGCTTGGGTGGCTCTGTTCCTTAGCCCCAGGACACCAACTCTGCCTTGTGGTGCTGCAGTCCTGGGGGCCCTTGCTGGCCTCTGGTGCCTGTGCTGGTGCTTATAGCACCCAAACATGGCCAGGCACAAGTTACTGCTTTTGGAGCCTGCAACTCGGTAGGCTGAGCTATTTTCCCCAGAAAGCAGGGAACCATGTCCTATGGTGAACCCTAGGCATCCTAAAAAGATTCCTCAAACTGCAGACTGCAGTTCCCATCCCTCTGCCTCTAGGAGCTATACACTAAATCATGTTTCTGCTGTGTCCGATAGTAGTCGGCATCCCTACTTCTGGAGGAGTGATTTGCAGAGTCTCCAGTTGGTCTCTGTTTGTCTGTTTCTTTGCCACACAAGTCCCTGTGTCCCGGAACAGCCGTTTCTCACTGGAATGGCTGGTTAACCTACAGTCCTAATAGGTGCTGCTCACTGTTCTGGATTGCTGCCACAGCCATGGGTTCAGCGCAGCCACGGTGTCCAGATCCAGCAGGGACCCTGTCAACTGTGGAGCAAAATTCTGTTTGCTTTTACTGATGGTCTGTAGTCACCAGTCTCAGGAAAATCCACAGTTTCTTCCTGGAGGTCTCTGGAAGCTGCAGTGTCAGTTATCACCAGCTCTAGTGCTGCCTGGCTAAGGTGGCACTGGCACCACTGGGATCTGTTCCCCATTTGGGAGGTGTGGAGAGCTTAGTCCTCTGCTCTTTTTTCTAGTTCTGATTCTGTCACTTTTCAACTTTCATTGTTTTGTTGATTTTTTTTGCTGCTTTTCTGCAGAAGTCTTTGGCTTCTTTGCTGGGGGTCTCTGGAGACTGCAGTGCCAACAGTCCTAGCATGGTTAAGCAAGATGGTGCTACTGCTTCCCCATGGCCACAGCCATTTCCTAGGGGAGGCACATGGAGTACTTTGCTGTCCTCTGTTCTGTCTTCTGGCTTTGTTTCTGTAACTTTTCAATTTTTCATTGCTTTGTTCAATTTTCTGCTGCTTTTTTCCCCCTTGTCAAGATGCTGTCTTCACAGAAATTCAGTTTTGAGTGTCAGTGGGACTGAGATATGTTACTTCTCTCAATTGCCACTTTCCTGGAAGTCCAATTAAATATTTTAAAAAGCTAATAATCTAGATCTAGAACATAAAATTAAAAGCTTTCAAGTATACCCTTTCACAGAGAATACAGACTTGCCAGGTTTGCATAAAGCAAAAGCAATAGTTTTGAGCAACTCTCAGGTCTCCTCTCCATGATCATGTGGGAAAGAAGAGGAGCTCTCTAGCACTGATGAGGTGTTTGCTTCCATCTCTGCAGCCAAGGCCAACACCTGCTGATCACATAGGTTCAAGGGTCAGCCAAGAAGGAATTTAGAGTCCACCTTTTCTGATAAGAACAGGGATGAGCAGTACAGGGCAGAGTACAGTCCTATAAGGTATATACATATGTATATGAAAAGCTGCATCTGGTTTGATGGCACCTATAGAAAAGCTGCATCTGGTTTGATGGCACCTATAGAATTTTCATCGTTGCTCTTACGGAGACCAGCCAGGCAATCTCAGACCAGGCACATATGTGCAAATAATCCAGGATCCTTCTCAAATCATGGGGCAATTTGCAATGAAGAATCACAATTGCAAATTGCCCCATGATTTGAGACCTGAAGGCTTCGATTAGTTGAGGCAAGAATTGGATGGGCAAAGGCATCCTCGAGTTTCTCAATACAATTAAGGTTCAATGTGTCATGGGGTGTAGTAAAAGATCAGGCTAAAGAATCAGGCCTTGGCAGAATATGGAGGACTGTACATTCTGGGCTAATGAGTTCTGGCCTCACCTCTTAAAGGTTGCATCACCTCCCAGTAGCGCCAAGCTGCGGATTAGCCTTTAACACCTGAACCTTTAGAGGAAATTCTAGATTAAAACCTTTCTGCCCACTCCTCACTGTGGCCAGGCAAGTGGCCCTGTCAAACCTCTTATCTACATTATGAACCACCATAGGCACTGGTGCTTTTGTTTTAAATCAGATTTGTACTTTAGGAAAGCAACCCTGGCTGCATTGTATCAATATAGATTGAAAGGGTATAAGATCAGAGATAATATCAGAGTCAAGGAAATCAGATGGTAATCTAAATGCCCTTGTCCAAAAGAAAGATGATGAGGCCTGAACTTAGGATGGGGCATTAGGAATGGAGAAGAGGGGACAGATATAATTGAATGTTAGAGAAAGAGTTGACAGGACGTATTGATCCACTGGGTGTCAGGGTGAGAAAAGAAAAAAGTCATGATAACATCCAACTTTCAGGTGTTCATGTCATTCATCAAAACAGGGTATACAGAGGAGTAACGGGTTGTGGTGAAAAGTTGCTGACTTAGCTTTAGAGAAAGTTGAGGTGCTTGAGTGGCAGCTAGATGGGGTCGAGGCTTAGAGAAGGAGGATTGACTAAAATGCATTTTTAAAGTTGGCAAATGGTGGAAAATTGACACCAGATGATAAGGAATCACTGCAGTAACACAATGCAGTCACAAGAGGTCCAAAGGAGAAACATGCAGGGGAACACAGCATTCAGGGACATGCAGAGAAGTAAGAGCTACCAAAGAATAGGAGAAGGACTGCTCAGGGATGTAGAAGAAATGGAAGATAAATGAAGAGACATGTAGAAACTGATTACCACTAATATGAAATAGTGGGTCAAGGTTAAGAAAGAGGAAGTCAGACAAATAGCACACTAAGCTTGCTATAGGAAGACTGTTGGAAACTTTTGAATGTGTGGTTTCTATGGAGTGCAGGGAGAGATGGGGCCAAATTGCAAGTGCTCAAAGAACAAGATGTGGAAGGTGGATAGAAGAGGAAACATGTCAAAAGGCAAGAAGGCTCCGAGGCAAAAAAAAAAAAAAAAGGAAAGAAGGTACAGAGTAAAGAGAAATCTTTATCCTTGGGATGAACCACAAATTTGATCAAAATGTGTCATGCTATGAAGAAGTAAAAAATCAGAGAAAGATGCTCATTTTATTTGGAAAGAGATTCACAGGTGCAATAAGGTCATGGAGAGACAAGGCATTGGTCAAGGGCACAAAGCAAAAGGAACAGTCTCAAACATGAGAAACAACTGCTCTTCCTGCAAGATTAGAAAGAGGAGGTGAGATTAAATGCAAATATGTGTAGTTTTTCAATTGTTGGAAATCAAGGGAGCTGAAGCTTGATAGTCTGTCTTCTCTCGAAGTTTGAAAAAAGCTTAACGAGGATGGTAGAAGTTTGAAATAACCAGTACTGGGAATAGGAGATAGCCCAACACTCTGTTTCAAACCTGTATTACATTTCAATGCTTTAACACATATCCACAATTTTACCACACTGTTTTTTATGTATATTTTGTGCTCCCTTAGTGTATTACCACAGTCACAATAACACAGCTCTATTGCCCATTTGTTTAGGGTAGGACCAGTGCCTCGTGAAACCCTTAAAATATAATGGCAGATAATAAATATTTGTCCAATGGGTGAATGAGTGAGCAAATGGCTA
>PVLC010033853.1:0-17217 GCA_004027655.1 Graphiurus murinus | reverse complement strand
TGAGCCTGTGATCCTCTTGTCTCAGCCTCCCGAGTTCTGGGATTACAGGTGCGCATTACCACACTTGGCTTCCCAGAATCAATTTAATGTGAAACTTTGTCCTGAAAGGTATTTTCAAATTCCTAGGGCCCAGACTGGTATGCCTCTTTTGGACCTTAAAGCAAACCCGTGATCTCTTTAGGGAGTTGGCATAGAAAATTGTTGCTCAGTTCTTGTGGCATTCACTGGTTATCTGGTTATTTTGATGTGTTGAAAGTCCTCTTTTATTTTCGCTAATACTGGTCTGACATCATGCATATTTTCTGGCTGTCAATGGTGTACCATCACTGGAGTCTCAGAGATAGTGCCTGTGTTAATTTTCTATGACCTGTAAAAGATTCTATGTCATGTAACACTTCTAGTTGCTTATAACTAGTTATTTAGTACTGCACAGTTTTTGTGTGTCAGAAGTCCCAGAACCTTGCCTGGGTCTTCTGCTTAGAGTCTTATAGGCTGAAGTTAAGATGCTGGCCAAGATGCCTTCTCTCTCTGATTCAGAGACCCCCTTGGGCTGCCAAAATGCATTTTCTGGTAGCTGTGCAGTGTGTGGGGGCTTCTTCTTCAGATGCAGAGTAGGACAATCTTCTCTTCTTGGAGTCTCAACTATTAGAAAAAGGCAGCTCTCTCCAAAGGCAGTTCATTACCCGTTCTTTCCTTCCTCATGGCCAGAGGGAAAGCCTCTCTTCAGAAAGGGTCCAATGCTTATTTTAAGGGTTCTCTTTCAATTATGCTAGGGCTATGCAGGATAATTTATCTTTTATTATCTCAAAATCCAGTTTGCAGACCTTAATTATATGTGACCAGTCTCTCCATTTTTACTACATATCTTCATGCAGTCCCGAGCACGAATCTCCACAGGCCCTGCACACACTCACAGAAGAGATTGTACAGAGCGTTTTTACCAGAGGCAAGAATCTTGGAGATCTTGTCATCTAGTTTTGTTATACATTTCATGTCTCTATTTTTTACTTTGTTACCTTGGTTTGTACTGTTTCTTTCTACAGGAGAATTCATAGACTATGCTGCTATTATGTTTTCCTAAAATTCTATAATTAAAAATTTTACATTAACTACATTTAACAGGAAATAATGCAGTAACAAGAAAGGATACTATAGCATCATAGGCCTGATCTTCATATTTTATCAAAGTCTAGGCCCTTCGTCTGTCATCATTTTATTTTGGGGATTACCATCCTTATTGATTTAAATATCCCTGTAGCCCTCATCATAGAAACGTACCCACACTATATCACTACAATTTGTACATTTTATTATCTGTTTTCTTTGACCAGTGGTTTCCAAAATAGGATACATGAATCCCTATGGGGAATTCAAGGAGTAAAACTATTACCACTTTAATTTTAAAATTAATTTTTATGTAATACTTTTGAATATATTTATATTTAATAGATATTTATATTTTACATGGGCTAATAATAACATGGTAATTTGTAAATATATTTTCAATTGTATATTATATATTACATATGTACAATTAATTTGTACATGTGTGGGCACACACGCAAACTTTTTTTTTTAAACTGGAGATTGAATCTAGAAGCATTCTACCTCCAAGCTACACCTTCAGCTCTTTTTATTTTAGAATTTTGAAATAGGGTCTCTCTAAGTTGCTGAGGCTGGCCTTAAACCCACTATCCTTCTGACTTAGCCTCCCATATACTGGAATTACAGGGACGAGCCACTGCATCTAGCACATGCATTTTTTACATATAATCCTTATGAAGAAACCACTTTTTAGATAGTATCTTACTTTAAGAAAGCCTATATATCTTTATCTCCTTCAATATATCCTCAGTCTTTGAGACATAAGTAAAAACAATAACATTTGACTGTATGTTAATAAACTAATATGTCTCATTACCTATCTTCACTACAACATTATTTATCGTAGTTTTATCTTTTTTTTTTTTTTAAGCTTTATCTTACCACTTCTGCTAGGATAATTTTCTAACACATCCTTGTTTAAGTATGTGAAAACTATCAAATTCTATTTTTTCACACGATTCATTAGTATTTGTTAACTTACTGATAGGATGAGTATCATAAGGAAATGTCCCTGAATGTTTTATAAGTATAGTACTTATGCTTTCCAGGGTATATTGTTTTCCAGGAATGAAGAGTAGTAGCTAAACTGATTGATTTCTTTTGCAGATTCTCTGCAGGGGCCTTTACAATGCAGGGCCCACACAGTCTAATTGGCAGTTTGACATGCCAAGATGAAGCTAAACTTTATTGTACATTGGGATCTATTCTAGTTAGAGATGAAAAAACAGGTTTATTTGTTTTTTTATTCTGATTGAGCTTCAGCATTTGCTTGGCAATCAAAATGCTTAGGCTTATAAGTTATATAAAAGATTAAGGTTTTTTTGGGTTTTTTTTCGATCCTGGGGGTTGAACTCAGGGGCATTCTACCTCTGAGCTACACCCCCAGTCCTATTTTTTATTCTTCATTTTGAAACAGGGTCTCACTAAGTTGTGGAGGGCTGAGGCTGGCTGCAAACGCAAATCCTCCAGTCTCAGCCTCCCAAGTACTGGGATTACAAGCATGCGCCACCACTCCCAGCTCTTAAAAGATTTTTTAAAAAATTAAATTATCAAAATGATTTTTATCAGTTTTGAGATCTAAGAGCTACTAATATGTTGTATCTGATAACACAAATACAAGTGTTAGTCGCCCAGATGCAGATAGAACTGTATATGTGGATCAAAAGTGAAAAATATAGCCGGGCGTGGTGGCAAACGCTTGTAATCCCAGCATTCGGGAGGCTGAGACCGGAGGATCCGGGTTCGCGGCCAGCCTCAGCTATCTAGTGAGGCACTCCACAACTTAGTGAGACTCGGTTTCAAAATAAAGAATAAAAAATAGGGCTGGGGGTATAGCTCGGAGGTAGAATGCCCCTGAGTTCAATCCCCAGTACCGCAAAAAAAAAAAAAAAAGTGAAGAATATAAAATTTCTGGTTGTGGAAATGTTTTATTATTTTGCTTTGCTCTTATAAATGAGGGATTTAAAATTTAAATATCGGTTTATATGAGCATTTTTATAAGTTCCTTTAGCATTATTATGACCATTATATTTAATCCAATATAAAAATATTTTATTACTTCAAGAAAGTAACATCATTTTAATTTACATTAAAGCAAAGGGATTACAAGTTTCTGATAGAATTCAAGTATTTACAGGTTAGCAATTTCTACTGTCAATTGATGAATGTGAAAAAATCATCTCTAGTTCATCTCTAGTAGGAAACCACTAAAATCTCCATAATTTAAATGTTGAATGATATAGAAGGGTGTATTAGACATCTAATTCACTCTATAATGTGTCCAGTGTGTATTCTAAGCTGAATCCAGTCAATCACATAATCTTTCTGACTTTGATACTGACTTGAATTTTTTAAACTTTACAATGATTGTCCTTTTTGTTTGTTCTATATAGCAAACAAAAAAAGCTCTATTGTAGAGTAGGTCAAGATAGGATTAAAACAAATGAGAACTAAGCAGAATACATATCTAAGATGTACCATTCTGGATTTTTGTGGTTGGAGAAAAGAAAAGTAGGTCTTAGTTACATTGTTGCCTGACTTCTTTGTTCTAATTAGAACCAGCCCTTAAGTAGGATGGAAAGAATGGATGCTGGGATTTTTTATTTAAGAGTATTTTTTCAATGGAAATTTATTTTAACTTTTATTTTTCAAGTTAACAATGATATTCTAGTACAGAAGTATTAAATAAAATTGCTTTACACACACACACACACACACACACACACACGACTCACAGTTCTCTCCCCCCAGACTTGCTTCTCATTTCTTCTTCCCCTTGGAAAACCCAGGGATCGTCACTGATGGTGTCTTCTCTCACCTCTCCTGCACCCTGGCCCCAAGATACATCCCTTGGTAAACTTATTGACTCCACCTTTAGAATATGTGCAGAACCTGACCCACTTCACTGTCAAACCACACTACCTTCATTTCTCCTTTCCACCAGGCCTCCTGCATGGCCTCCCTGTTCCCTCTTTTATGCTACCCCTCTCCTCCACAAAGGTGTATTTTCCATTTAATTTGTCTTTTTCTTCTTAAATAAAAAGTCAGATCACATCACCTGTTTGCTCAAATCTCTCTGATGTTTGTCTATTATACTTAGAACAGAATCCACACTCTCACCAGGTCTACACAGCTCTCTAGGACCTGGCTTTTCAGGCTTCTTTCTCTGCTACCTGCATACCACTGTACACCATCTTCCATGCGGTATTTCAAAATGTCAGGCTTGTGTTTTCCTATAGCTTTTGTCAGAAACCTCCTTGACTGATTGTTGACTTCCCTCGCTCAAACCCACTCAGAAGTCGTCTTATCTTCTTTACCCACCACTCAGATCTAAAACGATGCCCCACCTATCACTTCCTAACCCTTCACTCTGTCTTGTACTTTATAGTACTCTTCACTGCCTAAAACTCTGTACATTTATTTTATCACTGTCTCCCTGCCCACACCAGAATGCCATGTCCACGAGAGCAGGGAGTTTGTGTATTTTCTTTAGTACCTCCTCCCTAGTCCAGATCAATGTCAAGCAACAGAGAAGATGCTACATATATATTTGCAAAAGAGAGGGAAGGAGGAAGCAATTTCTTCAAAGCTGTCTTTCAGTGTCCCCCTTAGTTGAAATGATCTTTTCTATCTGTTATCATTTAATCTACGTGTCTCTTTTGATACTTTTGCTCCTTTTATTTATTATTTATTTGTATGCACATATTAAATATTTCTTTTTGAACCTCTATCTGCTTAAATTCAGGTTGTGCTTTCTTTGATTGTCCAAATTACATAGCATCATAGGATTTAATAAATAATGGTTTAATAAGCCATGACAGCACTCAACCTATGCCTGGTAGGTTTTATTTTTAATATCAGGTGATTTCATGGGTGAGAATAAGTTGTGATAGGACTATTATTTTTTTAACTTTGTGTTCAGTTTCTCCCAGTGATTTTTATTTGCCTGTTCAATGTCCAAATCAACTAAACAGGCATAGACTATTTGATTGACTTTGGGCAGATATCAAACTAATCTAGTGTGGATTGACCCTCCTCCTTCTCCAAGTAGTATAAATGACTTGTAGATATAAAACAATGTATAAGTGCACAGCAAAACTAAAAGGAAATACAGAAAAATCTCATTCCGGGGCAGAGGACATGGTTTGGGCTTCTTTCAAGCAGGGAGCTGACATCCAGCTGCATACAGATACTTCTTTTTTTTTTTTTTCCAGAAGAACCCCCATACAAAAATTTGACCACTGGCTCAGAGATATCTTCTGGAAACTTTCTGTGCAGTCTTAGAGGGGAGAAAATCATGAAGTCATTCAAATTTTAGGCTGAAAAGTACAGTGATAGGATATTTCAATATATACTACCAATATGATATGAGAAACCCGGTCTAAAAGTAATATAGAATTTTATCCAGAACAAGCCAGAGTTCAAAAGCAACTGTGTAAGCTCATTCTAGGCCCTCATTTGCATTTCATTTTCCAACATCATCTTGGCCAAAACAAGACTTATGCTCAAGCCCAGAGCTGCCACCGTGAGCTCGTGTCAAGGTTGTTGCTTTACAGGAGAGTGAAAAATTAGGAACAGTGATTCAGTCAACCACAGTGACAATTCAATGGGAAGTTAAGAAAGTCCCAACATATCAGTATTCAAAATAAATACATACAATATTTTTTAAAGAGAAATAACACAGTGAAAGTCATTTTCTCAAAGCAGGAATGTGAGTAGATTGTCGTTTTAAAATTATTGTACACTGTCCTAGAGAACTCTTGTCTCATATCTTTTTCATATCCCCAGGGGAGTGAGTATTTTTCCCCCAACAACTGTCAGTGTTCAATAAGAGTTTATAAATGATGGTGAGTTAATAACCTTAATATTCCAGAAAATAAATACATTCATAAAAATAGAAGCTTTTTGGGTTGGGAATGGATGGATTTCTTGAAGATTAGAATACATGAGTTTTACCAACGGAGTTAGCCACAGCCCCTTAAAGTACATCTTTCATTTTATATGACATTCTAATCACCCTGATTCTCCAAATTCCTGTCTGGTAGCAAATTAGGGCCATTAAATTAAAATGGGAAGGGAAAAAAAATCTGTTCTACAGAAATATATAATACAAGATCTTCCTCTGTAGCATTCTTTCTATATCTCCAGAACAGAAAATATATGTCTGGATAAGTAAATTATAGTGTATCCATACAGTGGAATGGTAATTGGCCCTTAAATATACATCGAATGAAAGAAAATGTTACACATACACATGAGATCTGCATACGAGCTACTTGTGTGAATGTGCATTATGAATGATACATATACCAAAATGTCGCCAGTGGCCTGTGTGCTATCCCGGAATGCCTCTAGGGGGAAGGAAAAATGAGGAAAAGGGGGAAGAGAATAGCGTTACACTTGGGTAAGGGACTTTTAGTTTTCTCTTTCTGTATCCCTCTATTTTTTGAAATTCTGTATCAGATAAGTGATTTGTCACGAAAAAAAAAAAGTGGGAGCTAAAATATCAGAGATCATGCTGATAACTTTTTATGAACCAGTGATGTAGGAAAAGCACAATTAAATGAGACTGCCTTGCATTGAGTAGTATCAGATACTAGTTGAGGGAAGTCATTTATAAACCCCTTCATGCATATCCTACAATTCCAAAATAGAGAATTGAACCATCTCATCTAATATAATTAAAAGTTTGTTAATAATAGTAGATCAATGATTTTTTTTAAGGCAAAACTAAGGTGAGCTAGTTCATGAATCACATCTCCTAGAAGTCTACCTCATTGGCTAAAATTGGGCCACAAACATATTTCTAATATTTTTAGTAGCCAGAACAGATAAAGAAGCATGATTCACAGTGTGTGTTACATAAAAAAAGCATACCCATTGTTGGGAAGCTATAGAAATTTTGCATTAGGCTGAAGGTAGAATGTATAAAGTACAGAAGCTACCTCACTTAGATGCCAAAACTAAGCGTAGAGTAATCCTATCCTAAAATTAAGATAAAACTCAGGTTGTCTAAAAAGAGGTAAACAACCTTAAAAGTTACTCATATGTAATACCTCATTAGTATATTAATATATTTTGAGAAGGATCATATTCACACAAGAGTTTTTTTGAAATTATAATATTTTGACTTTGAAATGACTATTGTCACCAATTTACCACCTTTATATGTTAAGGATAGTGTTCCCTAACCACTTTGTATTATTTTTGAAAGAAGAATAACCTATTTAAAACATCCAGACCTGCTAGTTTATTGTCATCTTGAAAGTAGATCCATAGTCATGCACTTTATTATTCAATACTTTACTATATTGATTATTTTTATTATTATATAATCATTGAGAATTTTCATTTCTGATAATGGCAAAGTGATGGAATAAATCTTATTAACCAGTTCTCAGATATATGTTGGCCCTTTATTCTGTGCTCAGCTTGGTGATAGGAACTTCAGGGGGTGGGAAGGTAAGGAAAGGGAAATATAAGAAATGGCCTTTACCCAGGTTTGGTTTGGTTTGGTTTGCTTACTTGAAAGGCAAAGACTTTGGGTTAGCATCCTGAGCTCTAGTGGGCCAGGTACAGAGAATTGGCCCAATTTGAGGTAAAGAAACTTGACAAATCAAAGTTTGGAGATAAACATTATGTAACTGATATCTAAATGTACCTTAATACTTACAAAATACTTTCTGTGTATTTGTTCTTCATAGAATTCATTCATTCAGAGGAAACCACAGTTTCCTCTTATTGTTAGTTGTATATCAAGTCTTGGACACCAAGACCACACCCTTTAACTTGCTCTTTTATTGAAACATAATTACAAAATAAGTGGCTCTTATGACCTTTAAAGTTTAGGGAGCTGAGGCTGAGGAGGGTGAGTATTTAACATAAATCACCCTCTAAATTTTAGAACTGAGATTTAGCCCATTATGTCCCATTGTCCTGTATATGGGATACCTGTAAAAAGCATAAATTTTATGAGACATTTATAAAATGGCTCAGTTTAAGATTTTATGGGTGTCCTTCATATAGAACAATGGGACACGATGGGTTAACCAGGCTAGTCCTTCTCCACATCCAGGGAGTGTTCCTGCCTCTGTTGCAGGGCTCTGGGACTAAGACTTGGGCTCCCATTACCTATGTCTGGGGACTTCTACAAGGAGTATTTATAGGCTGCAATATCTATCCACACTGAATCTCCTAGAAAGATGCCCGAAAGGGAGAACTTAAAGGCTTCTTTGTTTTCATAAAATTACTATTGGACCAAAAGATGGAGGATAGAGAGGCCTGATGCTGTCCAGCCTACCCTGAGTGCAGGCCGGGGGCTTGGTACTGTCCACCACCCAGCTTCCCACCTGCTGTGGTTTGTTTAAATGAGCCAGTAAAGCCCCTCCCTTTCATGCATATGCTAGACTTGACTTTTCTTCATGTGAATCTGCAAGAGTTTCCTAGATCCAAAGAAAGAACTTTGGTCAGTAGAGTTTGTTAAGTTTAATAATGCAACAGATATAAAATGGCTTCTGTTTACTGAGCAAGCAGACATTTTTGAATTAGACCTTGCAATGATGTACTGACAGTTTGAGACCATTGTTTTTCAAAAACATAAAAAATAGCCTTTTAGAAAACCCAAGTGAAAAATATCAAATGTCAGCTAATGGGAATGTTCTTTATTTTTAAAATGCCAGTAAAATTTTTCTTCTAACAATAATTATAGAGGTTAAATTCTTTGTGGGAAAAGCAGAATTATAGACTTATTTAGAATTAATACAATGGTTGGTGGCATTTTAAATTTACATGTAAAGGTCAAAATTAATTTTCTTCCATTTGGTGTTTTTGAATAAAATATAGAGACCTAGTACACAAACACATTTTTTTTTTTAATCCATGAAGAAGCATGGTTTCTTCTCATTGTTATTGTGGACTTAGGGTATGACTTTTTCTTTTTCTTTTTTTTTTTTTTTAATGTGGTACTGGGGATTCAATCCAGGAGTATTCTACCTCTGAAGTATACCCCCAGTCCCATTTTATTTTATTTTTATTTTGAAACAAGGTCTTGCTAAATTTCTGAGGGCCTGGCTAAGTTGCTGATGTTGGCCTCAAACCTATGATTCCCCTGTCTTAGCCTACAAAGTACTGGGATTACAGGCATGCACCACCGTGCCCAACTTCTGACTTTTAATCATGCCTGGCAAATGTAGTTAGGTTGGTTGAGTCCTCAGGTTACATATAAAGTCAATAACAGTAATAGCCACATTCTGGACATTTTTCAAAATTAAGAATTAGGTAATTAATAATGTTTTGGTGAAGGGTAATGAATTTATTTTCTAAATAAAAAAGTTATTTTATGTTATATTTATATAACTAATGCAAAATCACTTTCTAAGAAATGTTTTTTCAAAGAAAATATATGCATTACCTGGAAGGTTATTTTTGTTTTAATTTTGGCTCCTAGGTGGGTGCCAGTATGCTTTTTGGAAAACTGTAAACATCAGAGAGCCTAGGTCTGAATCTCTCAATTACTACTTGACAAGTTTCACAACCTATTTTGTTTGTTTGTTTGTTTGTTTATTTTTGAGGAGGGGGTCTGGAAAATTGAGTAATAATAAGATCAACCCAGTATCACTGTGGTGCTGATTATCGTTGGAGATGGTGTATAGAATGGTATTTGGTTTATAGTAAAAACTCTAGCTGTTGACTGTTCTTTATAGGATGACACAGTTTATGGTGTGACACTGCTAATGTGCTTCGCTAATTAAGTAATAGTACTATAAAATTTATTATTTGTGTTTAAGTGCCAGAAAGATTAGATTCTGTCCCTCCTTCCAACTTTCTTGTGTCCCATGGAGGACTGGAAGTCCAGGTGCCCCATAAAGAAAACAGCATCAACAACAAAGATCTGTTTATTATTCACAGTTTCAACTGCTAAAACAAATTATGTTTAAACCTATTTTGTATTTGTGTAATGGACTTGGAGTGAATATGCATTACAGAAAAAGAGGCAGGAGGATTCCAGATTTGTAGCTAGCCTTAGCAACTTAGTAAGGCCCTCTGACATTTAGTGAGACTCTGTTTTAAAAGAAAAAAAAAATAAGACTGAGGGAGTAGCTCTGAGATAGAATGCCCCTAGATTGAATCTCCAGTCCCCCCTTCTACAAAAAATTCAAATTCAGTAGAATTAGCTAAAGCCCCTCCTGTCCAGACTTACTTGCAGGCAAAGTGTTTGGCCAAATGTCTTCAGATTGGAATGTGCTTCTAGTTCCTCAGAAGCCCCACCACCCCATTGTGTGGCAGCTGGCATGAATTACATGTTTATTTTATCTCCTGATCTTTTAAAGCCTCTGAATGTTCAAAGTCTGATGTAAAACCACATCCATCACATTGTGGACCTAAAGTGGGAACGCCCTATGGCATTGTAGTTAACCTTCAACACAGTGGCTGCCATGTCTTTACAAGAGAAACTGAGCTCAAGGAGTGTGATGCCAGATCCCAGGGGGGAAGGGGGGACAAGCAAGAAAGATGGATTTTTTTAAAACTTCGTACTGTATTTTATACGTTCATATTATTAGAAGCTTAGATTACAACACTGTATAGTTATTTAAGAAACCCCTTTTGCTAAAAGATGTTTTCAAAAAACAGCTTAAATTTCTACATCTAATTATAGTTGAGAAGAGAATTTAAAATATATCAGTGAGAGAGTAATGATTCTAAAATTTGTTTTCCTTCAGAAAGGGGAAGTCAATTTTGTATGTTTTAGGTTTTGATTTTTGTTTTCTTTTCCCAAAAATATATTTCTATACCGATTTGTAAAACCTGCTGTGACATCCATCACATTTCCCTTTCTGTACCTGTGGCCTGTATCTAGCAGCCTTCCTCTCTTTTTAGATCTACTTGAGCCCTAAACACTGCAGTACATCTGCAGCTGATATTCTTGCCTTGTAAACCTTTCTTATTCAAACTATTCTGTTTCCCAGTGATACGAAAGTTTGGTTAGATAGGGAAAGTAACTTCAGGAGATCTATTGAACAATATGACCATCCTAGTTAACAGTATATTTTATTCTTAAAAAATGCTGAATGGTACCAGGCATGATGGCCCACGCCTGTAATCCCAGTATTTGGGAGGCTAAAATAGGAGGATTGGAGACTTGAGGTCAGCCTTAGCAATTTAGCAAGATTCTCTGTAATTTAGAAAAACCTTGTTTCAAAATAAAAACTGAAAGTGTTGGGATGTAGCTCAGAGGTGTTTGTACCACAAAAATGATAACTATCTGAGATAATCCATATGAGAATTAGCTGGATTTAGTCATTCCACAATGATTCATACTTCAAAACGATGCTGTACATGATAAACACACACTTTTTCATCAGTCAATTTAAAATTAAAAATAAACAAACAAAGCCAGGCCTATTGGTGCATGCCTACAATCCTAGTACTTGGGAGGCTAAAACAGGAGAATCGCAGATTCAAGGCCAGCATGCAATAATTTTGCGAGACCCTGTTTCAAAATAAAAATTAAATAGGTCAGGTGCGGTCGCCAAGTGGTAAGGCGTCGGTAAACCCAAGATAGCGAGTTCAAACCTCGTCTGTGCCTGGGGCTAAGGTTGGAGCTTTGTTTAGCTGGGCATAGTGGCGCACACTTGTAATCCCAGCATTGGGAGGCGGAGGCTGAGACTGGAGGATCTGGGTTCGCGGCCAGCCTCAGCTACCTCGTGAGGCACTCCGCAACTTAGTGAGACCCGGTTTCAAAATAAAGAATTAAAAATAGGGCTGGGGGTATAGCTCAAAGGTAGAATGCCCCTGAGTTCAATCCCCAGTACCGCTAAAAAAAAAAAAAAAAATTAAATAAGACCAGGGATGTAGCTCAGAGGTAGAATGACCTGGGTTCAATCCCTAGTAACACACACACAAATACACACTCATACACACGCAAAATATATACTGTTCTTTGCTTCCAGATTAATATTGGCAAAATATATTTTTCTTGATCAATACCCAATATCAATATCTGTCAAAGTAGTTATTCTAACATACATTTAATGGAAAAGGCTAACTCTCCATAAGCCAGCCAAGAGTGATTTCTGTCTTGCCTGAACTTCTGGATCACTTCTTTTTCTCACAGCCATATGGCAGCTATCCATGGTCACACCGTATCATAGTCATTTGTACATGTGCCATACGCATTTCAGTTGCCAGCACATAATTGGGCCTATGTGCTGAAAAGTGCTAAGCTCAGTGTTTGTTAGGTCATAAGCAGGCAATAAATTTTTATTGAAATTCTGAGGATATGTATTCCAGCATAGCAAATATTTTCTGTGTTTTCTGTTAGCAGAGAGACAGGTTCTGCTTAAAAAACAAATATTGTATTCTGTCCTAACAAACACTGATGTGATCTTACAAATATTTCTTTTAGGAATTTTGTACAAGAGTGGATATTGAGTGATAGAATTATAAGAATTGGAGGGAATTTCAAAGCAAACTTTGATTGTTTCCTACTTTTTTAGGTTAACACTCATCGTCTCCTTGTATATGTAATAAAAATAACTTCCTAATTGTTATAGAAGGAGAATAGAATCCCACTTCATGCAGATAGAACTTTCACTCGCTTCATATTCCTATTCTGTGGACTCCAGGCCCTGTGATGTTTCTTACTGTGGTTGATGCATAAACCTTGAAGTTGATGTCACTGACTGAGCCTTATCTCAATTCCAGGATTCTTCCTTAGCCTACAATCTGCCCAGGTCTCTTGATGGCTGAAAATTAAAATTATAAGTTAAAAAATGAATTGTTAAAAATAAAAACAAAGAACACAACACTGAAAGGATAGGAGGATATAGGTACAGAGCATGTTTTTCCTTGGGAGATGATGCAGATTAGTTAAACTGGATTCAACTTGAGAGTCTCACTTGTGCATGTGTTTTGTGTGTGTGTGTGTGTTTTGTGTGTGTGTGTGTGTGTGTGTGTGTGTGTGTGTGTGTTGCTAGGGATCAAACTCAAGGGCATTCTACCTCTGAGATGCACACCCAGCCCAATACAATTTTTTGTTTGTTTGTTTGTGGTACTGGGGATTGAACCCAGGGGCATTCTACATCTGAGCTACAACCCAGTCCTATTTTTTATTATTTATTTTGAAAAAGGGTCTCACTAAGTTGCAGAAAGCCTCACTAAGTAGCTGAGGCTGGCTGTGAACCCAGATCCTCCTGTCTCAGCCTCTCAAGTACTGGGATTACAAGCGTGCACTACCACGCCAGGCTCCAATTCTATTTTTTATTCTGAAACAGAGTCTTGCTAAGTTACTGCACACTTCTGGCTTCCAACCTGTGATCCTCCCATCTTAGCCTCCCAAGTACTAGGATTCTAAGTGTAAGGCAACACTCCAGGCTAATGAGACTCTATTATAGAAGTCAATTTTCATCAGTCTGTGACTTGCATCCTCAAAACATGCCAAGTAAGAGAAACTAAATCCAAGTTTGACTACTAGTAGATAGTTGCATAAAACTGCATAGGACACACCAATTTAAACACCTCTAAATTCATTGTGGCTAACTGGAATTTTGCTATTAAGAATCCAAGAATAGGTTTAGTTTACTTATCTGTTTTTTGACACAAATGACGTGTCTGATCTAAATGGTCTCAGTGCCACTGCTTGTCTGCTCAGATTCTCTCACCTCCCTTACTTTTTATCAGACAATACTTTGAAACATTAAATTTTAATTTCTATATAAAGTCTGTGTTTTAACTTGTATGGATGGAGTATGGCTTTACTTAATGATGTATTAGTATTTCTTCCTAGATATTCAACAGATTTGGGAACAAGAGTTGCTGTGGCTATTACCATTGTAGAGTGTAATATTTTAGACAATTTATTTTTTTCATAATGCAACTAACACAGGGGTAAGCTTGAGATAGTGGGATGTTGAAAGTCACACCAACTTACAGAAAATTCTGACTTCATCACTTGATTGACATAAATTTTGGCAAATCATCTTGCTGCATTAGTCCAGAGGCACTCACACTAAATAGCTAAGACTCCTAAAGTACTATTTTGAGAAGTACATGCTTTTAAATGCTTCATTTAAAGCACTGGCTCATTGCCAGGTAAACAGCAGGTGCTAAATGTATGGTGTATCAACTCTTCAGAACTCACTGAAAATCATTTGAGGAAAAGAATTTTAGCTACTCGTGTACCTGCTGGTTTATTGATTACATGCTCATAAAGGGCAAGAACTTCCATATATGCCTTGCCCTCTTATCATTAATCACAGAAATCCTTTGGGAGAAAGAGCTGAAATCCATTCCTTTTAGAATAAAGCACAGCATCAAGGATCCGTAGCCAATGATACAGAAGAAATGCAGAGATCGTGCTGGTCAAAGCAAAAATCAGATACCTCAGAAGACATAATTTGAAATATCAGAATGCATTGTCTGTGTCAGGTCCAAACATACAGTAAATTCAGATAAATATAATTTGATTCTAGGAGAGCAGAATTTCTGAATATTTGATCATTTATGATAGCAAAAGAGCAGATTAGAAGCATCACAGAAAATGTCTGATATTAAAGGCAATAAATGTAAAAAGTAGCATGGTTAATTATAAAGTCTTTGTTTTAGATAAATATTTATGTAATCTTTTGTTCTATATGATTACACTAAATCGGGACCCAGATCTTTTTCTTCCTCAGCAATCTTAAATTTAGTCCTACTATATTACTCAATAGTCTATTTCTTCACATCACTGAAAAAAGTAAAGAATAGATATTTAATTTCAAATAGTATCTTCCCTTAGAAAACATATTGTGAGAATTGAATTTGTATGGTATTTGTAATACATAGAAGAAAAACTATCTTAAACTTTCCATTAGATGACTTAAATGTTAGTATCTATCTTTTTCTGGCTGCACAAGCTTGGGGATATTGATAATTTACATGGTTCTGTGTTATTATCTATAAAGTATAAGTAGTAGTATCTGCTTCAAAGAGTGACCATACAGAACATGTTCTGGATTTACAGAGCCTGATGAAGAGCAAGAACACAGTAGATTATGTGTTGACACTGAATGTGTTATAATAATAATAATAATAATAATAATAATTATTATTATTATTATTATTATTATTATTACTTTTGTTTTGGTACTGGGGATTGAACTCAGGGACATTCTACCTCTGAGCTACACACCCAACCCTTTTTATATTTTTTACTTTGAAACAGGGTCTCCCTAAGTCACTCAAGGTCTTGCTAAGTTGCTGAGGCTGCCCTTGAACCTGTGATCCTCCTGTTTCAGCCTCCCAAGTACTGGGATTACAGGTGTGTACTACTGCACCCAGCTGAATGTATTATTTTTTAACAGTATTTGTCTCCTCCCACTCCATTTTCTCCAGGCTTGCAGAAAATTAGAATATTCATCTTGCAAAGATGTGTTAGTCCTTTACTTTCAGGTATCTTTTCAAGTAATAAAGCTAACAACTTTATGAATAGGAAATGTGTTTTTTAAATATATTTGTTGGTGCATTATCGTCTCATATAATGCAGTTCGTAGTGATACTGACATATGTGTACACAGAACTTGGTTGGCTTCCGCCTGGCACCTTCCCTAATCCCTCTCTTCCCCATACAGGATATTGAGATAGGCATTGGTATTCTCACATAGGTATATAATGTCAGTGGAAGTGTTTCTTTCATTAATTCTCCCTCCTCCCCCAAACCTCCCCTAGAAGACCTCCTCCATTATCTAAAGTCTCTTTTGTATCCCAATTACTCTCTAGCTTCTGCATATGAGAGAAAACATACAACTCTTCTCATTCTGTGACTGGCTAATCTCACTCAGCTTAGTGTTCTCCAGGTTCATTCATTTTCCTGAAAATGACATAATTTTGTTCTTCTTAATTTCTAGGTAGATTAACATTCTGTGTATATTCTATATTTTTTTATTTCATTTATCTGTTGATGGACACCTAGGTTGGTTCCATAATTTGGCTATTATGAATTGTGCTGCTATAAACATGGATGTGCATATATTACTATAATATTCTGAATTCAGTCCCTTTGGAAAGATGCCCAGAAGTGGGATAGCTAGATCATATGGTGGTTCCATTCCTAATTTTCTGAGGAATCTTGACACTGATCTCCATAGCAGCTACACTAATTTGCAATCCCACCAAAAGTGTAGAAGACCTCCTGTTTCCCCACGTCCTCACCAGAATTATTGTTGTTTGACTTTTTGATGATTGCCATTCTAACTGAGTTTAAATGTAATCTTAGTGTAGTTTTAATTTGCAAGCTACCTGATTGCTAATGATGTTGAACATTTTTTTTTCATATATTTATGGCCGTTTGTATTTCTTCTTTTGTGAAGAGTCATATTTAGTTCTATTGCCCATTTCTTGATTGGGTTATTTGTGTTTTCAGTGTTAAGTATTGTATGCATGTTCTAGATATTACTCCTCTCTCAGAGGGATAGCTGGCAAAGATCTCCCATTCTGTATGTTCTCTCTTTAGACTCTTGATAGTTTCCTTTGACAAATGGAAACTTTTTAGTTTAATGCAATCCCACTTATTGAATAAATGTCTACCTGTGCCTGTATGTTGGAGTGTTGGACCTATGGTCTCCTCTAGTAATTTCACAGTCTCTGGTCTAATTTCCAAGTCTTTGATCCATCTTGAATTGATCTTGTGCAGGGTGAGAGGCAGAGATTTAATTCCATTTTTCTACAAATGGATAACTGCAAATATGTTTTAATGTTTTCTGTTTTACTATTTTTCCTTCCTCCTTTTTCCATAACTTTTTTTTACATCCCCCCTGTTGACTTTCTATGATTTGCAGCTTTGCCCCGCCTCCCCAATACATCTATTTGCTTTGCTCACTATGGAAATTGTGTAGAATAAATGCTAATTGGGTAGTAAATACACTTCTACTATCAGAGTTATGAAACTCAATATATAATAGTATTAGAATGCAGATGGCAGGAGTATTGTGAAATATCATTGCTTCCATGGGTTGGTAAGTGTAGAATAAACTATGTAGCACAATGATAAGATAGAAAATTAAAATGGGTAGTTTTTGCTATAGATTTTCCAAATGAGAATACATTTCTGCTAATGTAAAGTATTGCAAAGCAATT
>PVLC010033852.1:0-17196 GCA_004027655.1 Graphiurus murinus | reverse complement strand
TATTATAACATCAATTATGAAATATCAGATTATAAATGTCTTAGATTAATTGGTAATGTATAAGAAAAAAAGAAATGAGTGAAATTTAAACAGCTATGGTAAGGTATAAGTAAAGTATCTTTTACATTTACAAAAGGAGCTAAAATCATATCTTTAAAGAAGGAATAATAATTGAAATGGATAATAAAGTCATATTTTTATAACAAGATGTATAACTGAAACATTGGATATATGTAATTATTTTCATCTTGATGAAGGTAGTGCTCTACATTTACTTAGTAAAACCTTGTCCGTGGTGGCGCACACTTGTAATCCCAGTACTTGGGAGGCTGAGAAAGAAGGATGACAGGTTCGTGGCCAGCCTCAGCTACTTAGTAAGGCCCTCTGCAACTTAGTGAGACTCTGTTTCAAAATAAAGAATAAAAAAAAAAAACCTTGTCATAGTTACATAAAAAACAATAATAGCTGTATGTAGGTGGAAGTTTGGGGGGGGAGGTGACAGTATATACATGGAATAAAAAATATACAACAGGAGAAAATATGTTGCTAATATTATTATAGAGATATGCATCCTAAAATTTACCAATGAAAATATATAATGTTTTTATTAAAATTATGAGTGTTTTCAAAGTAGCTTTTTATAATATTATTTTGTGGAACTAGAAATATTTTTATATTGTGATAATAGTTATAAATGTATCAATTATTTCTATTTTGGAAATATTCTCATTCAGTATGTTTAGACATTTTTTAAAATAGAGAGAATAAATATTTTAATTGGTAGAATAAGTGAAAATGAATTTAAAAGTCCTTCCTAAGAAATTTATTTTATTATACTTAGAAAGCATAGCTTCTTGACAAATTTTACCATCTTAATCCAAGGAGATGCAAAATTTTTATAAATAGCCAGAGAATAAATATTTTAGACTTTGAGTTCATTTGGTCTCTCTGTCAATTATGGCATAAAAAATTCCAGTTCAGTTCATGACACACAATCTTAGATTGCAGTATCCCCAAAAGAGTAACAAGGAATTATGAAGTGTGAAAAAATAATATACGTATTTGAAGACATTAAAGAATGATAAAAGGCAGACAGAAATGGTGGGGCTTCAATCTAATCAGTAAAATTTGCATATATTTTTGGAGGAAGACAAGAAGTACACTGTGTGACATGGTCATTTATAAGCTTTTTCTCCTAAGATATGTCTAAATTCACCTGTTACATGAGAAATGAACTCAGGTAGAAATCTGCACTCATCTTAATTTGGGCTGGCAGAGGCTAAATTTAAGGCTGGTAGAGGATTGGAAATTGAATAGGTAACTAAGAAAAGAGGCTCAAAGAAAGTGAAGCCCAATACTTGCAGAGGATTCCTTATTCTTTTTCATTGACACTTGCAAAACACAGAGTAGTTTAATCCACAGATTAAGGTATCAGATTTTCTAAATGTTATAGTTTCTATAGGATAAAATATATTTTTACAAGTTCATCAGTTCGTAATGTAACTGCCTGAATGAATAAAAATTAAAAAAAATAAAAACTATTCAGAGGAGGACAAACAAATACAAATCTTTACAAAATATTTTCAATGCTTCCTGTATAAATTAAATTTACTGGACATATAAATAATCAGAAAAATGTGCACTATTGTTTAGGAGAAAATAAGAGAAACATATGGCAAAATGACTCACAGTGAACTTAGCAGGGAAGTACCCGGAATCAACACTAATAGTATTCAAAATCTTAAGGAAAAAACAAAAATGTTATAATGAATGAGCAGATGGCCAATCTCAGCAGAGAAATAAAAATAAACTCAAATTAAGCATACTTCTGAAAATCTAAAGGACATTTTCTAAAATAAATTCCTTATACTACAGATTTTTAAAAAAATGAATACTAACTGATCATAGTGGCACATGCCTGTAATCCAAGTATTTGGAGAATCCCACTTTTTAGTCCATACTCAGCAATTTAGCAAGGCTCTCAGCAGGTTTTCAAGTCTCTGTTTCAATGATGTGGAACATTTCCTCATACATTTATTGGCCATTTGTATTTCTTCTTTTGTGAAGTGTCTATAGCAGTGTCTTTTCTTCTTTTGTGAAGTGTCTCCAGTCAGAATGGCAATCATAAAAAAAACGAACAACACCACCTGCTGGCAAGGATACATTGTTGGTGGGAGTGCAAACTTGTGCAACCACTGTGGAAAACAGTATGGAGGATCCTCAGATGAATGGGAGTGAACCTACCATATGACCCAGCAATTCCACTACTGGGTATATACCTGAAAGAATGGAAACCAGACTGATGGAAACCAAACTACCAGACTGATGCATGTGTATCTATGTTTATAGCGGCTCAATTCACAATAGCCAAACTATGGAAGCAGACAAGATGTCCATCCACAGATGAATGGATTACAAAACTATGGGATATATACACAATGGAATTTTACTCAGCCATAAAGAAGAACAAAATCATGTTCTTTGCAGGGAAATGGATGCAACTGGAAAACATTATGTTAAGTGAGATTAGTCAGTCACATAGAGTAAAGAAACATATGTTCTCCCTAATATGCGATGTTAGGGAATAGATGGGACATAAGAGGGTCCCCAGATGAAAAAGTAGAGACCCTCGATAAACAAAGAAGTAGACTTAACTGAATGGAATGGACGGGGGGTGGGGAGGGAGGGCATACTAAGGCACATGATGTACTTACACAATTATATCAAGGTCACTCACTGAACTGAACTTGAGAGGGAGGGAGGGCGAGGGAGCGGGGTGGGAATTGGGGATAGGGTCAGATGAGAAATGTGTGCACATTTGTCTTTATCAATTTGTACCTAACAAAAATGTATAAATACAAAGCGCGAATTATTACAATAAAAAAAAAAGACTCTGTTTCAACATAAAAAAATAAAAACGGACTGGGGTTGTAGCTCAGATGTAGAATGCCTGTGGGTTCAATCCCCAGTACAAAAATAAAAAGATACTATAGGAAAAAAAATTAAAAATCAATAACAAAATAATACTTTCAAACTCCCCAAATATTTGGAAATTAAAGAACATTATTTATAAGCTTAATTACTAATAACAATAAAATGAAACTCTTATTTTATGAAACTATACTAAGGCACATCACAATTAAATCAGTTATAAAAGAAAAGGAAAAAATACTGCATATAAGGGAGTAATTTTAAATATATCTCTTGATCTATTTTTAAGAAAATGCTGACAGACAACAATAATATGTATCAAATATTTTTAAAGTAAAATAATAGCCAGCCATGGTGGCACAAGTTTGTAATTCTAGTACTTGGGAGGCTGAGACTGGAGAATCGGAGGTTTGAGGACAGCTTCAACAATTTAGTGAAGCTCTCTGCAACCTAGTGGGACTCTGTTTCCAAATAAAAAATAAAATCGGTCTGGGGATGTATCATAGAGGTAGAATTCCTCTGGGTTCAATTTCCAGTACCACCCCACCAAAAAAAGTAAAATAAATGCATTTTCTCATTTTTAAGTAGCACAGATGGAATAAAAAACAAGATATGCAGTCATGATAAGAAAAGAAAGACAATTTTTTGTCTTAAATAGTGATAGAGTATTTTGGACATTTAAGAGAATAATAATTCTCCTAAGATACATACTTTAAAGTACTGCAGAGTATGAAAAACTCTGGGATCTCAGTCATTCTTCTCATTCTAACTGATAATTTCCCTATACTTTTGAAGGCATGTTGTATAGATAATTAAGTTAAACTTACTCCCTTGCCTCCTTTCCTATGCAAGAGTGAGGCAATACTTAAATTAATTGGGTAAGAAAAATCAAAATAATAGTTTAAAATTGTGCAAACACATTTTGCAAATACAAGTTCTCAGAATTTTTAAAATGTATTCATTTTCATGATTTTTACATTTTGTTTAATAGTTATACAATCTTTTTTTTTTGCTTGTTATCTATTTTCTATTTGCAATGTGTCTAATTTTATTCTAAGAGTGTATTTTGTTTTATCCATTTAGTGACTTTTTTTGAGAATAGGCAAGCATTTGGATGTCTATACTAAGGTCATTGTCAGTTCAGGAAATATATTCTTAAGATGTATATTATATACATTTAATCATTAAGCTATTTCAAATGATTACATATCTTCCTTTTCCCTTTCAATAAGTTTTTAGCTTTTGTTCATAACTAAATGCCTGCAATATGTTTCTGCTTTTCTCTATGCATTTTTTTTTTTTTTTTTTTTTTTTTTTTTTTTTTTTTTTTTTTTTTTTTTTTTTTTTTTTTGGTACTGGGGATTGAACTCAGGGCATTCTACCTCCGAGCTACACCCCCAGCCCTATTTTTTATTCTTTATTTTGAAACAGGGTCTCATTAAGTTGCAGAGGGCCTCACTAAGTAGCTGAGACTGGCCGAACACCAGGATTCTCCGGTCTCAGCCTCTCAAAAGCTGGGATTACAAGCGTGCGCCACCACGCCCAGCTTCTCTATGCATTTTTATTCTAGACATCCTGTTCTTCTCCTTTGTGTACCACAAGGCAATTTTTATTCTAGACATCCTGTTCTCGTTTGTGTTACCACAAGGCATTTTTTTTTCTTTTTTCCGGTACTAGCTTCTCTATGCATTTTTATTCTAGACATCCTGTTCTTCTCGTTTGTGTTACCACAAGACAATTTTTTTTCGGTACTAAAATTGAACCCAGGGGCATGCTACTTCTAAGCTACACTCCTAATTCTATAATATTTTAAAACAGAGTCCCACTATGTTGCAGAGGGCCTCTCTAAGTTGCTGAGGCTGGCTGAGAACCTGTGATCCTCCTGTCTTGGCCTCCCAAGTACTGGGATTACAAGCATGTATCACCATGCTGGGCTGACATGCCAATTTTTCTACCACTTCACTCACTTAACATCCCATGATAACTGCTACACTATACTGTTGATGTGAATTGCATATATATTGTTGCAAACTTAGTTTCTTTGCAGTATTTACCAGTTTACATAAATCTTTATCAACTCTAGTAATGTTATTTTGCTTCTTTTTCTACTCTCATAATTGCTTTCTTTTTTATTTATTTACTTCTAAATTTGGATTTTATTTTGCTAATTAAAGTTAATCATATCCAGAAGTACATTCTTTTCCTGAAATCTTATAGTCTCATGCATGTATACTGTAAATCATTCTCACAAAACTAATTTTTGTTCACATATCAATAAATTAAAATTAAATCTATCCAAATTTATCTTTTGCCTTTGGCAGATTGTTCTTAGTTCACAGTTTATTTGTTCTTAGTTCATTTGATCATTAATGATCTGGAATCACAGTGAGAGGCTGGACTGAAGTTCATATATTTTGATCCAGTATCCAATATTGGCTTGTATATACTTGATGCACTGGGAAATGTGTATGGAATTGCCTCTAACCCCCAGAATGCTTTTTTAGGGACTCTTTATCAATGAATAGAATGAAGCTTATGTTGTAAAATTGTGTAATTAACCCAGGCTACCCATTCTATTAATATATGTGTGGTAGCCAGTCACAAAGAGTAAAGAAGCATATGTTCTCCCTAATATGTGGATGTTAGGGAGAAGATGGGGCATAAGAAGGTCCCAAGATGAAAAAGTAGAGAACTTCGATAAACAAAGAAGTTTATTTAACCGAAGGGGATGGATGGGAGGGGGGAGAGCATCCTAAGGCACATGATGTACTTACACAATTATATCAAGGTCACTCACTGAACTGAACTTGAGAGGGAGGGAAGGTGAGGGAACGGGGTGGGAATTGGGGAAGGGGTCAGATGAGAAATGTGTGCACATTTGTCTTTATCAATTTGTACCTAACAAAGATGTATACATACAAAGCACGAATTATTACAATTTATATATATATATGTGTGTGATAATTATGTGCTTCTCAGAACACAATTACTATTATTTACCTCTATTTTAGTGCTTGTATAGTTTGAAAATTATATTCTCTAAAAGTTTAGTTTGTAGTCACTGACATTTATAATGAATTCTACAGCCTTTATATTATACACGTTTGCCCTCAGCTCCATACTGAATTTTGTTCAACCACTAGCTTGCTATCTATGGCTTCTACATTTTGATTTACTTCATGATTGTGTGTATTACATTAAAATAATTTCCAACAGGATTGAAAATATCTGCCAATTTTTTTATAGTTAAAGACTAATATAGATCACTTTAAAGCTTTTGCTTAATACTTTTCCCTTTCAATTTTTAAATATTGCCCTACTTGTGGTTATAAAATCTGAGGCCAGGCATCTTCATCAAATTCACTTTCACTCTAAATAAGTTATGTCCTTAATTGAAACTCTTAAAAAAATCATAAAAATTTTTTGAATATTAGCAAATTAACACATTCTTTTGCTTAACAAACACCACTGTATTTTAAAAATGTAGTAAGAAATTGAATGTTTAGTGGTGATTTTTAAAAAAATGATTATTAGAGAGTACTCAATCCAATTTTTTTCTTTTACTTTGGGCTACTATAACAAAGTACCTTAAACAACATCACTTAGAAACAACAACAATGTCTTCTCACAATCATTGGGGCAGGAAATGCAAAATCAGGATGCCAACATGGTTGGATTTTGATGAAGGCCTTCTTTGGGGTTGCAAATCACAAATTTGTCCTTACATCCTTATATGATGTAGAGTGTATGCTTATTTGGGGTCCTTTTTTCAAGGACACTAGTCCCATTCATAGGGGCTACACCTCAAGATTACCTCCTTTAAGACCCCACCTAATAAAAAAATTACATTAGGAGCTAGGTTTTATAGAATTTCCACATATAAATTTTTGGGAAACACAAACATTCAGTCTAGTGCATTTTTAGTCATGAAATATATATGTGTTTTGAAGTAAATAAGACTCAGAAACATTTTTTAATGAAATTAAGATTCAAGGCTTGAATTTAATATTTATTTCTGATATCACCTTCCTTTTATAATGGCAATAATATAAAATTATTCTTATATATTTAATCATCTTTAACATATAAACGATATTACTTCTAAAGCATTTCATGTATGTTATAGTAGTAGAGACAATATTTTTAAAAGTTAATTTTCCTATCTAAGCAAAAGAGAATACATATACTTCATATATATACTAAAATTTTATTTCATTTTGATTATAACAGCTAAATCAGTGTGTGGCTAAAATTTAATAATATATTTCCAGTTTAAACTTAACTGAAAAAGTGATTTATGTGAATTTATATAAAACATAAAAATAGCATGGGCAATAAAAATAGTCAGTTAATGTTATCCCTAGCATAGAAAATATAAAAAAGGCATTCATGCAATGAATCTTTTTTAAAGCTATTCTAATCTAATATTATACCATGTTAATGGAATTGGAGATAATGCTGTAATTTTTATATTTTATTTTAAGTAATGCCAACCATATTATATTAGATTCTTGGGTTTTAATTGAAAAATTAATAAAATAATTTGATAGATTTAATTTTAAAAGACAACTAGAGACTCGTTATGCTTTATGTATGTTAGCAAATGTTATTGTCAAATTCTGAATAAGTTAAGTTTCTTGAAAAAAAAAATATTTTTTGCGGTACTGGGGATTGAACCCAAGGGCATTCCACCTCTGAGCTACACCCCCAGCCCTATTTTTTATTCTTTATTTTGAAAAAGGGTATCAATAAGCTGTGGAAGGCCTCACTATGTAGCTGAGGCTGGCCACGAACCTGGATCCTCCAGTCTCAGCCTCCCAAGAACTGGGATTACAAACGTGGGCCATCATGCCCGGCTAAAAAGTATATATTTTAAACTATTAATGTTAGAAGAGTTAACAAAAAGATAAACACTGCTTTAAATCATTCTCCTCAAACTGTAAGTATCAGTTCCATCTAAAATGATGTACTATAGCCAGGCTTGGTCCCACATACCTATAATCCCAGTACGTGGGAAGCTGAGACAGGAAGATCTCAAGTTCGAGGACAGCCTCAGCAAACAGTGAGATTCTCATCAACTTAGCGAGATCCTGTTTCAAAATAAGAAGTAAAATAGGGCTGGGGTGAGGTTGGAGCTTGAAGGTAGAATCCCTCTGGGTTCACTACTCTGTAACCCACCCCATACCACACACATATTTAAAAAAAAAAAGAAGAAATTGATGTACTATAAATTAAAAAAATAATGGATGAGATTATTTTATAAAGTCAAAACTTAAATATCACACAAGTTGAAAACTAATTGCAGCCATATATATATATAGCTCAAAGGTATATATCACTTCAAACTTTTGCTTGTACCTTCAAAATGTATTTATGTTCATCGTGCTATTTATGTTTCATGTACAGTCCACCACATGGTCAGTCTGTAACCATGATTGTAACAGGTGAAATGTTGAAAGTTGCTATCTTAATAAAGATAATTTTAAAGAAGATGCACAATTCATATACTTGGGATTTTGAGTTATCGTATTGAATTTTGAATAAGTAGATGTTTGGGCGCCATTTATATGAAACAATATTGGTGTCTTAAACTCAAATATTTTATAGTCATTCAGGTCAATTTAGAAGCTACAAAAAGAAGTGAAGTGAAATATGCGTGTTCTTTTTTTGGGGGGTGGGGGCACTGGGGATTGAACTCAGGGGCATTCTACCTTTGAGCTATACCCCGCCCTATTTTTTATTCTTTATTTTTGTAACCAGGTCTCATTAAATTGTGGAGTGCCTCACTAGGTAGCTGAGGCTGGCTGCGAACCCGGATCCTCTGGTCTCAGCCTCCCAAATGCTGGGATTACAAGAGTGCGCCACCACGTCCAGCTATGCATATGCTTTTGAAGCCTTGTAGTAACATAGTTATCTTCTAAGGTCTCTTGTAGTTTTAATATTACCCTGAACTATTACTTTGAATGAAATATATTCTTTTACATATTGACTCTCAGAAAAAAATATTTAAGAAAAATCACTCGTCATGCAATTATGTCAATAATCATAAAAATGATCTAATACCATATAAAAACTAACATTTAATCTATTATCATCCATCCTATAATATGTGATTAATTAAAGGCAAGTTAGTTTAATGTTGGTAATTTTAACAAAGAATGTGGTGTTTCTGAAGATATATCTTCTATGTGGCTTATAGTATAAAAACAGTCTTAAAGTCATATTTGCATTATCACCTAGCCTTTGTATGAACTTAGGTTTATGTTGTGTTACAAATAATGTCTTTGTACTGTAATTCTTTGTTCACATATACATATGTACTATATGATACTTAAGACTCAAGAAATTAAGTGGCATACTTGTATTCTTCATGTCTAGTATATTATATCAGACATAGTGTAAGTTATAAATTCGGGCCGTGTTATGATTTGAATATAGTATATTCCTCCAGAAGTTCATGTGTTGAAAGCATGGTACTAGCCAACAAGGTCCAGAGGTGGGTCTTGTAGATAATGATTGGGTCATAAGGACTCTGCTCTCATCATTGGATTAATCCATCGGTGGATTAATAACTGAATGGACTAATGGGATATAGGACCCCCATGGAGGTAGTAGGCCATTGCAGGGGGCTGGACTTGGAAAGGGGTTATTTTTTTCTCCTCACCTATCTGTGTCTGGGCTGCAATATATTGAGCACGATTCTGATGTTTTGTCCTTGGTTCTGTCTGACCATGGACTGAATCTTCTGAAACAATTTGCCTAATTTATAGTTTCTCCTCTAAATTATTCTTGTTTCATATTTTGGTCATGGTGATGAAAAGCTGACTAACACAGGCGACAACAATTATCTGAAGCAAATTGAAATTCAAAGTGTCAACTGCATTTTCTTCTTTCTTCATTTATTCAATTTTTCCTCTCTCCTTGTCTCTATTTACTGTATAGCCCTTCCTTCCATTACTAATCCTACTGGCACCTTCATTCTCATCCAAACGTTGTACAAGTAAGATGCTTAACCCACACACACTAGGAAATGATTTAATTCTGTCTCCTCCACTTCATGCTGGTGGTCTTAAACACATACACTCTCTTTTTTTCACACATGAATAATACTTTGACACAGGTCATTGTGAGAGTCAATGAACTGATGTATGCAGAACACAGGGAAGTTTTTAACTAAAGAAGTGTTAGTAAAAATGACCAACATTTTTTGCATGATGGTATGGCTGTGAAAATTTTATTCCTATTGACACCAAACTACTGTAATTTAATATTTAGCACACATTTTACGCTTCAGAAGCCTGTCTAAATCTCTGGCCTGATTTATTGAAGAGGAAAAATATAATTGATAAGATCACAATAAAGTAAGTCAGTGTCATAAATTTGTCAGATATATTTGCTGCCTTGGGATTCGTTTTAAGGCCTGACAAGTGATTTGAAACCTAGTGGTACCATGTCACCTTTGGCCTATTTAGAACTTCTACCTGTTTAGCTGTTTGTGATATAGCCTGCTTCTTCTTCATCTCACAAACTCCAAATCAACACATCTCTCAGTTGCTAGCCAGAATAATACCTAGAGTCTAATGTCAGAATTATACAAATAATTTTCTTCCTTCATGTATACTTTCATTAAACCAAACAATACAAAACATCTACAAAGCCCAAGGTACAATGCTATGAACCTTAGTAAATTTATAGATCCACATATTCACCCCCCAAACACTTCATAATTCTCTCGCATCCCTCTTCACCTCTCTCTTCCTATTGATTGATCTCTCTGCTACCTCTACACTTCCCATTCTCCACCCCTCCCTGGAATTTGTTAAGAAATTTTTTTTCAGTTCCTACTGTTTTGTTTCACCACCTCCTTGTTTCATCTGACCCACCCACTCCAACCTTGCTTTTTTCCCTACAGGGCTCTCGGGGAGAGTGGCTTTTTGGGGTTATGGTCATTCTTCACAGAGACCTCAAAGGACATATTAGAAAGAAAATAGAAGATGGGGCATAAGAGGGTCCCCAGATGAAAAAGTAGAGAACTTCGATAAACAAAGAAGTTGATTTAACCGAAGGGGATGGACGGGGGATGGCATACTAAGGCACATGATGTACTTACACAGTTATATCAAGGTCACTCACTGAACTGAACTTGAGAGGGAGGGAGGGTGAGGGAGCGAGGTGGGAATTAGGGAAGGGGTCAGATGAGAAATGTGTGCACATTTGTCTTTATCAATTTGTACCTAACAAAGATGTATACATACAAAGCATGAATTATTACAAATAAAAAAAAAAGAAAATACAGCAAAAACCATAATAGGCAGTTAGATACCTGTTTTGGATTCCCAGCCTTCATTTATTTCTGGAAAATAACTTCCAAATTTAGAAACCCCACTAGGAGAATGAATGAAGCCTAAGGCAAAAGCCAGCATTTGTTCCTTGCTCTAGATGGAATCAAATCACACAGTAGCTATTCTCTAACTTTCAACCTCTTCTTTACATTACTTTATTATGTTCTTTTGGCACTTAGCCTCTACTAACTTGAAAGTTATATTCATTATATTTATATTTTATTACTCTACAGGAAGATTTAAAGTAGCAAAATCAGTTACCCAACACTATTTTATTTTATTTTTTTGCGGTACTGGGGATTGAACTCAGGGGCATTCTACCTCCGAGCTATACCCCCAGCCCTATTTTTTTTATTCTTTATTTTGAAACCGAGTCTCACTAAGTTGCGGAGTGCCTCATTAGGTAACTGAGGCTGGCCTCGAACCCGAATCCTCCGGTCTCAGCCTCCCGAATGCTGGGATTACAAGCGTGCGCCACCACGCCCGGCTCCCCAACACTATTTTAAAGAAGCTTAGAAAACTTTAGAATATTCTTCTCCTTCTCCTTTTTTTTCTTCTTTTCTCCTTCTTCATGTGCTTGAAATTGAAGTATTCTACTTCTGAGCTATTCACCCAGTCCCTTTTTATTTTTTATTTATTTATTTTTATTTTGAAACAGGGTCTCACTAAGTTACAAAGAATCTCCCTAAGTTACCATGCCCTGGCCTCAAACCTATGATTCACCTCTCTCAGCCTCCTGAGTACTGGGATTACAAGAATGTGCCACCATGTCTGAGGAAACCTTTAAAATCTTTTAAAACATTTCTTTCCTGATTGGAAGCCATTGACTTAATCTTTATTATTCTGTCCCCAAAATACAAAATTAGATGCTATTTGTTATTGTATTTTTTTTCTTTCTTTGATCTTGCTTTCTTTTCGTCAGAATGTTGTTTGGAATTCTTTTAAAGAATTCATTTTCCTTAGAAATGTATTTCATTTGAAATAAATCTTCACTTAATATATATAGGCTAACAAGTTTTGACTGAGCACTTTTTCTTACTCCTATTTAATGCCTTCTTGGTGGATGATAGGACTTTGTCACTAAGTTTTGTATTTATAGGTAGCCTTTTCTCTCTGATGGATGTTTTTAGGTAAACATTGAGTTTATGGGGGATTTTGCCTCTTTATCAAGAACAAAGGTTAAAATTATAAATTTTCCTATTCTTTAATTTAAAGTGGTCTCGTTAAAATGAATATACTGTAGACATGGCCAAGATTTATACAGAGCTTCTTAAGTAATTATCTTTTATTAATTGTGTTTATATTCTATCTTGTTGTTTTTTCTTCCACTCCATGTCTGTTAAAATTAAAGTTCTCATATAATATAGATTATCATATTCTCCTAGGGAAAGAGTGCATAAGAATGGTTATCCAAGGATATTTGTTAAAGCCGGGTAGGTAGGACAGACTTTACTCAGTATCATTGAGTATCAATGCAATGAGATTTGACCATGAGGTAGACAGATTGAGCTTAATTTTGAAGATGGCATAGGCAAATAGGTCTTTATAGGCACTGACCAGAACTGGAGTTGGTAAATGGAAAATTTCTAAGAGGAAACATTGGGCATGAGAGTTATTCTACCTAATGTGACCTAACAGAATTCTTACTGAATGCAGCCCTGGATGGTAGGAAATCACTGGGAGGATATTATAGGAAGAAGAAGAAGATCAGTTACTAAGAGTGAAATTAGATATGGAAGGTGGTAAGTCCTTGCTGAACTTACTTAGCAAAGTTCTTGTTAAGACTACATTTTAGAAAAAAGTACATGGATGAGCCTAGGAGAAAGTTAAGGAGCCTGACTACTAGTTAAGTTGATCAGAGAGACGCTAACATCTTAATTTGCTTATTGTTCTAGATTTGGGCTTCTAAAAAAATTTTGCTACAGTAGAATGACTATACTTTACAATACCATAATATGTATATTTGAACAACTAAAAGAGAGGAGCACAAAGTCTCTGAACATGAAAAAAAAAAAAAAAACAAAACCAAAAAAGAGGATATGCAAGTAATAATACTCTGGTCAAGATACATTTTTTAGATGTACTGAAATATCATACTGTGCATCATAAATAAATAAATAAATAAATAAATAAATAAATAAATAAATAAATAAATTTCTGAATTACTATACAGTTAAGTTATACACCATTCATGTGCATATTTTGGAGTTATATATTTTGTTTATCACATATAATTTTCATTTAACTTAAAATTTTTAGTTTTTTATCATGAGAGGCTTTCCAGATATATAGACTATTGTTTTGCATTAACATGTAGAAATTCCCTTTTAATACTTTGACCATTTTTATTTTCAACAGTGTCTTTAGTAAAAAAGCATTTATCATTCTGAGTTAAAATATTTATTTATAGATTTTTTCCAAAAATAATTATAATTTACTTTAAAACAGATATTATTTATTCATATTGCTTTCCCCAAAATTAGAAAGATAATGTCGAATTTGATTTATAAATGGTGATTGACTTAGTAAATTCATATGTGAAATAGATGTAAATCAAAACTACCCTGAGATTTCACCTAACTTCAGTCAGAATGACAATCATAAGAAACACGAACAACAACAACTGCTGGCGAGGATGTGGAGAAGTGGGAACTCTAATACACTGTTGGTGGGATTGCAAATTAGTGCAACCACTGTGGAAAACAGTATGGAGGATCCTCAGACTTTTGGGAATGAACCTATGATCCAGCAATTACATTTCTGGGTATCTACCCAAAAGAATGAAAACCAAACTATCAGACCGACATATGTGTATCTATGTTTATAGCTGCACAGTTTACAATAGCCAAACTATGGAAGCAGCCAAGGTGTCCATCGACAGATGAATGGATTACAAAACTATGGGATATGTACACAATGGAATTTTACTCAGCCATAAAGAAGAACAAAATCATGTTATTTGCAGGGAAATGGAGGCAACTAGAAAACATTATGTTAAGTGAGATTAGTCAGTCACAAAGAGTAAAGAAGCATATGTTCTCCCTAATATGGGGATGCTAGGGAGAAGATGGGGCATAAGAGGATCTCCAGATGAAAAAGGAGAGACCCTCGAAAGCAAATAAGTTGATTTAACCGAAGGGGTTGGACGGGGGGGGGCAACTAATGTATATCAAGGTCACTCACTAAACTGAACTTGAGAGGGAGGGAGGGCGAGGGAGCGGGGTGGGAATTTGGGGAAGGGGTCAAACGAGAATTGTGAGCACATATATCGTTATTAATTTGTACCTAACAAAGATGTATGCTTACAATGTATGAATAAAAATAAAAATAAAAAAATAAATAAATAAAAATTAAAAAAAGAAATGGTTTATTACTTTACAAAATATGATTTTTTTATAACACAAAGTTTTACTTCTCAGGTAGTGGTTCATAGTATATGTTAAATTGAATCATGGCCAAAAAAATTAGGAGCACAAATGGCTCTTTGCTAAAGAATTCTGTGAATTTTGCTAATACAGCCTTCAGTGGTATTTTCTAAAAATAAACAATATGAAAATTCCCCTATATATTCTAATTATATTGACCTTTACCTCTTTGCACCACATGTGAGTAAATCCAAAATAAAATACACTAATTAAATTGGACTACAAGATCTTGTAAATACAAGAAAAAAACCTACAGGGGATGCTTGAGGGGGAATTATTAGCCAAAAATAAGATTTCAGCTATTGAATAAATACAGTTTTAAGTTAATGTTATTCTTCAACTTGGCGTCTGTGTCATGTAGGGAACAAAAATCCCCCAAACCAGTGAATTGTTGAGGAATCTGGTTCAAATAGCAATAACATTCATCCACCTAAAGAAACAGGCATGGAATCCTCCATCCATATGTTTTCCCAGTCTTCAAATTGAGGTTGCATGCATCTTCACAAATTGCACAATTATCTTTACGTTTAGCAACAAGAAAAGGAAAAAGGAAAAAAAAGAAAAAAGAAAGAAAGAGCAGATGCTTTTCACAGATCTCTATTTTGTTTTCCATACCACAGATAAGATGAGCACCTAGGATGCCTGCCGCAAAAGATAAATTAAATGCATTCTAACAATGCGCTGCTTGCTTTTGTGTAATGGTTATTTCCTTCACTGCCAGAAGTCATTCTTTTATATTTTGAGAATAACAAGACAACTCTTAGGATAACCTAGAGAGTCAAATTTTTACTGAAACTGGTCTGGACCATAATCAGTGTTGGGGGTGAAATATGAAATAACATAAATCTGGGGATATTTACATTTTTTTCTTTTGAGAGAGTAAAAATAATATTCAAAGGCTATTTAAGGTGCCTCTTTTAGAGGTTAAACCAACTGCATTTATACAAATTTACCTTAGGGTCAGTCTTCTAGTAACTGTTACTTTCTGGAACGTAAGCTAAATCTTGATTTCATAAAATAGTCCTGTGCTTATATTAACTATAACTAGCCCAGAGATTTTAAAATTTAGTATTTAGTATTAATTCATCTACTTATTATTTCTTGAAAAGGCAGTGATAGGTAAAGCAAATTAAAATGTAATACTAAAATAATTGATTCTAGTATAATTAGAAAATTATATTAACATTGGTATGATATTATCTCCTTTATAATGCAGTTTATCATGAATATGGTACTATGTAGAATTTCATGTGATTTTTCTATGACTATTATTTAAGGGGTAAACATCAGATCCCCATGTATTGAAGTATATTTGAACATAAAGAGGGCAAGAAAGTCAGTGTTCAATGATGAAAGAACTTATGAAGTAAACTTGAAGTGTTAAATATGCCAAGATCAAAAGTGGCTGATCAGTTGCAATGTCAGTACAGCTTCAATACTACATGTGCACATTTGCAAATATTAATGAAGCATTCTTTAAGCAAAGCATCATTATTATAAACTTGTCACTCCCAGAGAAAAGTTAAAAAAATAATTTTGGCAGCAATATGCTAAATGTTTTTATAGATTTTTAGTACTTTCATTGGTGCATTACAGTCTCACATCATAATGTAGTTCATGGTAATAGGGACCTACATCCACTCAGCACCTATTTTAAATTCAGTAATTTCTGTTCATTATGAATGTGGTCTACTTAAGTATCATCACAATACTTTTACATAAAATAACTTGATAAAAAATTATACTAGTTTAAATTGAATAATAATAATAATAATAATAATAATAATAATAAATGCAAAGCAAATTATATTGTATTTTAGAAACTTACTTTGAAGCCAGGCGTGGTGGTGCACGGTTGTAATCCCAGCATTTGGGAGGCTGAGACTGGAGGATCTGTGTTTGAGTCCAGCCTCAGCTACCTAGGGAGGCACTCTGCAAATTAGTGAGACTTTGTTTCAAAATAAAGAATTAAAAATAGGACTGGGGCTGTAGCTTGGAGGTAGAATGCCTTCAGGTTCCATCCCCAGTACCACAAAAAAAAAAAAAAAAAAAAGAAACTCACTTTGATGAGTTAAAGATGTTATGTACATGATAAATAACTCAATAAAGAGAACTCAATTTGTCATAGCAACTTTTTTTCCTGAAATCTGTGAATAAAACAGCAAGTAATACAAACTAGAATATTAATTAAAATATTATATTTTTATCTCACTTTCTTTTCCACAAAATAACTCTTGGTCCTAATATCAATAGTTGATAAACATAACTCGTATATTCCTGAAAGTTTTTATTTCTGCCAATGTTAGTGCTTATTTATTGGCTTTTTAAATAACCTTGACAAAACTTGTGATACTTTAGTAAGTAAACTAATTAAGAAAAAACTTGGAGAAAGAAACAGTATGTAGAATTATGCACATGGTATATTTAGTATACTCTGATTATGAGACAACTAAAGATGAATAATCTATATTTCTCCAGTCAAATTAGCTTAGAAGAAG
>PVLC010033851.1:0-17071 GCA_004027655.1 Graphiurus murinus | reverse complement strand
CACATTTGTATAAAGAATAGATACACTATTTCCAGATTATCGACCTTAAAGTTTGGGGGTATTTTAAAAATGCCTTTTTGCTTCTTTGGAATAAATACCAGTTGTTTTCTGTTGTCAATATGTTAACAAATTTCCTATGCTGGCAACAAATGATACCAAAAGGCTGATAATCATGATACAAAAGAAAATACATAGTTTTTGTAGACTTCATAGATTCCCAAAGTCAGTGATACCACCCTGCCTCCTGGGCAGAGGACGATGCTGGACCCTGGTGTGTGTGTGTGGCGGGGGGGAAGGGGGTAGCCTTGGGTAAAATTGGGGAATAAAAATAAGCAGGCACTGGAAGCATCCAGGGGAGCAATGACTAATTTTTTCCCCAGAAAAGGGGACCAGTAAGCCAATAATAGATTTGGGAATCTGTGGCTGAGGTCTCTCTGAGTTTGGCCCTTGTAGCTCCAGCAAGGAAGGTGTAGGAGGTCCTCAGTGAGTCCCAGAGCTTGGGAAGGTGCTGCCCATCTCGGAGACAGGTGAGGCTCCTTTGCTGAATCAACACTTGACTCTGGCTCTGCTGACTCAGGTGAGGTCAGCACCTCATGCTGAGCTCACACAGGTGTCCAGTTAGGTAAGTGCTGAAAGGAGTTTGGTTCCTTTTCCTGAGTCACCTCTGTCAGGTCTGCAGCAGCACTGTAAACCAGCATCAGCAGGGGATTAAAAAGTGCTTTTGTTCTGAAGCTTTACAGAAGTCAAAGTGTGTACACACATTGAGGGGTTATCTGTCATCAAACCTGTCAGATTTCATCATCCTGTGCATTGTCTGCAGGAAGCCTGCTGCCTCTGCGCACACAGGCTGGGGAGCCACAGCAAACTCTGGGAGCCCTGTAAGCCAGTGAGTCCCGCTTCTCCAGCAGTGACTGGAACCTTCTCCCTTTCCCTCTGTGCTTTGGATAAAGGTTGAAATGCTCAAGGAAGTGGCCAAAACGTGATCAACCATGAGGAGATTTAGGAGAAGAGGGAGAAAATGGGACCAAAGTAGTAGAGAGGATAACTCCAGATCATGAGAGCTGGTATTTCAAATAGTGGTGTAGGAAAAGTCCAAACAAATTATCAAAAGACCCCTAAATGAGAAGGATGGTAACACGAAGCCTGGAAGCCCTTCTCCAGGACTTGTGTCCCCACTTGAGGAAATGGAGGCGTCCACAGCCTCTTCCTGGAGCTCCTGGTAGGGCTGACACCTTTCAGAAGTGAACTGTTCACTCTCAGACAAAGGCTAGTGTTAGCAGGTAACACAAAAACACTGGTCTTCCCAGAGATTTTGTACTTGATGTTTTTTATTATAAGATTTTATTAAAGTGATTGTTCTCAACTTCTATTCCCCTCATTAGATTATAAGTTTCCTAAGAATACAGATCCTAATGAGTTACTTGGCGGTAGCAGTGTGAAATACTCCTTTTTTGATGGAGTACTCATACCATATGTCTCTTTAATCTCCATCTCAGCTAGGAGGATTAGAGATAGCAAAGGATTTTGCTAACCAGTGTCTGGATCCGAAGAGCTTTTCATTTTAAGTGAGAAAGACTCTTGTGAAGGGAAGTAATGCACTTTCCCCCCCCCATTTTCCTTGCTCACTATCTAAGATCCATACTTTTTTGCAGTTGATCAATAGGTCCGGTTTGAACACGCAAGATAATGTGTAGCCAGGATAAAAAAAAAAGGTATTGGCCTGGGTCTCATCGAGAAGACATAAAGGACATTGTACAAGGCACCTCTGGAGGAGCAAGCCTTCTCCACACTCACTTCTTTCTAATAGCAATGTTTGGGGGATGACGCCTGATGGATGCCATTTGTGCAGGGTGGGCGTGTGGGGTAGTGGCAGCACAGAGTCCCTCCTCCTTTAGCCCTCATGAGCTATTGGGAGCAGTGGAGCTGACCCCATCAGTCAGAGTTGCTTGAGATTGGTTCACCAGGAAGAAAACTATTTTGCCTAGCAAAGGTGATGGTATTGGCACAAGTGCTTGACCTTGGGCTTCCATCTCTGAGACTCCTCTGACCTTTACCTGCTGTTAACCTGGGTCTCAGCAAATCTATAATGTTTACAAAACACAGGAAAGACTGTGTGTTGGCAGTGTTGAAAAGGGATTGAGGATGTGTCCACAAAAAGACTGCTGCGTCCCAGTCCCAGACAGGAGGGAAAATCCAGCCAGCAATCCACTCTAAATTGAACACTATCCCGACCCCAGTACAGGAACAGGGAGAATACAGGGCACTTATTGTACTGGGTTTTAGTAGGAGAAAATAAAGCACACTGTGAAGTGTCTCTGGAGATAGCTCAGAGGAGATTCTGCCAGTTAAGGCATTTTCAAATACACGACACATACTCACATGCCCACCCCTTTATTAACTAGCTCAGAGATTGCTTGAGCAAGTTTTATTTCATTTAATTGTTTTATAAGGAAAAACCCACTTCATACCCAAAGAATATGTGGCATCAGTAACTGAGGGAGGTACTGTTCCCCCATCCCTTGGTACTGGGGAGTAAACCCAGGGACATTCTACCTCCCAGCTACACCCCAAGCCCTTTTTTATTTATGTTTTGTTTTAAAACAGAGTCTTGCTAGGTTACTGAGAATCTCACTAAGTTGCTGAGGCTGACCTCAAACCTGCAATCCTCATCTTAACCTCCCGAGTCCTGGGATGAATTGGATGAATTGGAAACACTAAATTAATGCCAGGTACAATACAGAGTATGTAACATACATATACAGTAGAAATCACCACCATCTATTAGACTAGACATTTATATGAACTTTTCTTTTCTCCACCCTCCCCACTCCTACACCTTCCCCTGTCTCAACCAGTCTGAACAACTGGTAGGGTGTCCATTGCCAGAGATGTGCCAGCCCCGCCAAGAAATTCTGCCCAGATCCAACCTCAGCAAGCCAGAGCAACTCCTCTCTGGCCCGGCAGCGCCTGTCCTGGGGAAGGTTGCAGTCTGCTTTTCCAGAGCTATGCAGGAAATCCATTGTATGTCCTTTCCACAGCAGAGCCCCAGCCCACCCCAGGGGCTGTCAGGTTCATCTCAGGTGCACATGTCTGCCTCTGCCTTCTTCCCTGGAAAAGTGACTTATCAGCATGGGGTCAAGGTCCCACTGTCCCTGCCCTCCCCTGCTGCCTCACCTGCTAAGAGCTAGAGGGTGTAGGTCTTCCCCAGGTCTGTGAGGTGTGAAAGGCCCAGGCTGGTGTCTGTGCTTCACAACCAGGGCAGACTCTACCTGCAGTGTGCACACCTGGGGGTGGTTAGGTTAGCCCCTGGGTGGCCATAGGCTGCTGTCCACCCACAGCGAGGTTGGCAGCCACAGCAGGAACCACACTGTTTTTGTGTCCTGGGTTCTTTCTCTGTCCTCCCTCCTCGGGACTCTTTTTAGACTCATAAAATGCCTTCTTCCCCTTTAGGAGAGTCTCCCTGGAATACTGCCGGGAATGTCCTGTGGCTTGGTTTCCTTCCCTTCTGGCTTGGCAGCACCAGCTGCTAACTCTTTCTGCCTTTTGTTTAAGGTCTGAAATAGAGTAAAATGAGAAGGGCATTTTGTTTGCCTGATAGCCAAATCCACTCCTTAGAAAAGGCAGTGTTCTCTGGCTCCTGGAAGAAAATGTTATTAGACTAATTACTCTATTTATATAACTAGCCCTCTTCCTATGAAACCAGACATATTTTGAAAGAGGAAAAAAAAAATATTTGTAGCCATGGCTTGCATGTTAATGAGCTTCAGAGTACATTTGGATCTTGTTATCTCAAGAGTCACAATTACACAAGGTTATTTAAACCCTATCATCTGGAACTTTCGATAGCTCAAAAGCAAAGCCTCTTCATGTACAGCACAGCCCACAAGACACAGTCCTGTACCCGACATCAGATTGACAAAGCGCTTGTTCTATTGTACCCATATTCCTGCGTTTATCTCCCTTCTGTTGTCAAACACAGATACAGTTACACATTTAACCATAGTAATATTTGTCTTCTTGTTTTGAGGTTGCCTTAAAAAACATTTGCTGTCAGAAAAATTGTTTTCCAAAGACCATTACCACCACCCTACAGTCGGGGCCTGGGACTGTGAGAGCAGAAACAGAGCCTGTTCTAGCATTCCAGGCTGCAAAGTGGAGTGAGAAGGAGGAACAGGGGAGCCTCAGGATCAAGGCTGACCTCAGGTTTTAGTCTCTTCTCTCAGGGCCTAGAGGTAGAAAGGGATGGACCCACAAGCAGTTTTAAAAGATGCTCAAGGCCGGGCATGGTGGTGCACGCTTGTAATCCCAGTACTTGGGAGGTTGAGACAGGAGGATTACAAGTTTGCAGCCAGTCTCAGCTACCTAGTAAGACCCTCCACAACTTAGTGAGAGCCTGTTTCAAAATAAAGAATAAAAAATAGGACTGAAGGTGTAGCTCAGAGGTAGAATGCTCCCGAGTTCAACCCCCAGTACCGCAAAAAAAGCAACAAAAAACCCACTCACACTGTCACTTCCTGAGGGCTTTCTTTATGTGAGGCACTTGACCTTGATTTTCTCATGTATTCATCATAATCAATTATAGGAAAATCTGCATTTTATAACTGGGGAATCTAAGACCCAGAGGGGTTAAGAAATTTGTCCAAGGCCACACAGCTCCTCAGTGCTGGAGCTGGTGTACAAACACAGGGAGTGGAACGGGTTGGCAGAGCCTGCTGTCTGTGCTCCCCGTGTCAGAAGAGATCTCCTCTCCTTTACGCATCTGTCCCTGCTTTGTAGGATGTCCCCCACCTGGCCTGCATCTTTCCACACGTCCCTCAAGCTGCCCTTAGGAGGGAGCAGGGCTGTGCTTTCCCTTGCCTCCTCTGCCTCCTGGGAAGAACTGCTTCATCCTCTGATCCCTGCCGAAGAAAGGGTTTCCTGACTTTCTTCCTCTCCTGCTCTCCAGGGCCAGTCTTACCCTTTGGGTTGATTCAGACTTTCCATCCCAGGCCCCTCACTCTCTCTGTCTCTCTGCAGCTTATAAAGTGCTTTTGTTGGCCCTAGAAAGCATTCTGCCTCCTTTAGAAAGTGTGTTCAGAATCATCATGAAGTCACATTATTTTCATTTTTGGCTGACTTTCCCTTTTGGACTACAGTCAAGGAGAGGGTCAGCTGAGGCAAGGCAGGTTTTAAATGCAACCTAAGACACAGACCAAAGCGATTGTCTAAATAGCACTGCTGCCAACTTTTTTGGTGTTTGGGCCCCACTAGGGGCATAAGCAAATAGAGGAGGTTTTCTGCAAAAAGCGTATGCTGTCGCCGTTCATGGCAGCAGGGATGGGGTGCTGGGAAGAGTCCTCAACGGGGCCCACCTCCAACCCTACACGGCCACCCCAGTGTGCACCGTGACCAACCACAGGCCTGGGACTAGCATGAAGTGTTTCCTCAACTCCCCATCTCTGCATCTGTGGACAGGAGTAGTCATAGAGTACTATAAGCCACTCCTCAAACTCTTCTCCCCAACCCCCCTCTTCCTTGGAGCGGCTCCTGTCCTGGTGTCTGTTTCATGGTGCTCATCCTCATCTGGCTTCTCTACTACCCTGGCTTGCTTCTCCTGTGCCAGGGGTCAGGAGCCGTAAAAGTCAGCAAGTGAAGCCAGCCAGGTGTGAGGTGATAGGGAGTAGCAGGACACATGGCCAACTAGGCATCTCAGGTCCCAGCAAAGGAGGCAGGTGCTGTTCCTAGGAAGAAGGAACACAGGCCTAATGTTCTAGAATATCCCATTTTCCAAGAGAAGTTGGAAAACTGGACTTTCATGTGATGTGACATTTCCTAGTTTTTAAATGTTTGTCAAATCATTTAAAAACGCACTATGTGGGTTAAATAAAATGTGTGTGAGGGCTGGGGCTGGTCTCAGTTTTTCTGTTCATGTTCATCCTCTCACTGGTTCTATACACACACACACACACACACACACACACACACGTGTGTGCATCCACAATCTCACCCGCCCTCCAGCTTCAGCTCTCCCCTTTGCCCCAAGGCCCAGCATCACTGAGAATTAGCTCTCAAACCCTGGCCTGCAACCCAGATAGGCATGGCTCATCATCTCATACCTCAAATGCAAAGCTGAGCTCATTAAACTCCCAAGAGTTTAATTTGGCAAGACTAAGATCTTGCCAACCCAAAGAGCAAGCAGGGAGAATCTCCATAGATTAATAAACCTATCCAGGAATCGGCCTTGCAGTGGGAATACGAGTATTCTCCTATGAGCATATTCAAGGAGTTGGAGGGAAGGGGAAGTTTTGAAAAGCCAGATGAGGAGGATCACATAACTTATCTTGCAATAATAATTCTTGGTGACAAGAAATAATAATGGGCATTGGTTCAGAGTTGGGCAGGCAGTTTGGGGGCAGACATCCTTGCAGGGACCGTTTCTTGTATGGTTGTGGTGGCCCTTGTGCAAGGATGCGATCTTGGCAGAGCCTTTGGGGAGAGTTGTTGTTGTGAGACATACGTACATGAGATCCCCTCCTTCAGTTGAACCCAAGAGCTTTCTACCTCTATTTTATTTTTCAATTTTGAAATAGAGTCTCACTAAGTTGCTGAGGCTGGCCTCAAGCCTATGATCCTCCTGTCTCAGCCTCCCAAGTACTGGGATTACAGGAATGTGCCACCATGCCCAGTTTACTCATTTCTTTTTGGCAAGCATTTTTCCCTTCCTTCAGAGAGATCATAAGTGGTATCTCTTACAGAATGGAGGAATTTGTAAGATATGTATTTCCTCATTGACCACTGAATGAGTGAAGTAGAAACTTCTCGGATTGGACCTGGGTAGGTTTTAATGCTTATTTTATCTTAGGTCCCACCTCAGCAGCCCCTGAGGCCTTTAATTCCTTGTCACTTGGAGAGAGAAGAAGCCAATTAACCCCACCAGAATCTTCATTTTTTATTAACTTCCCTCTAATGCTTTTTTAGTATTTTACAAACTTTATCCTGTCAGATTGCTTAGAAGTTTTGCAGCCTTCTCTCTCAAAAATCGTTTTCATTTGAACCAATACTGGAGACTTTTTTGTTTGGACACCTGGCATGGCAGGGGTGGCCACCTTAAGATCCTACTTTCTCATGTCTGCACCATCAACAAGATTTTCTTTTAATTTACTCTATAAATTTAGCTCAAAGCAATTTCTATAAACACAGCATTACTTTTGTGTTCACAATTCAAACTTGGAAAGGGGTGCTTTGAGGTTGTCATAAGTTGTGATAAGTTTGTTGAAAGATAACTTGATTCAAATATCTAAAGCAATTTTTATTTATAATAGGAAATTGAGTTAGTTTTTAGTGTCTTTGAAATAAAAAACCACATTCTGGCCATGAAAAGTTATTATTACCCTATACCAGTCCTTGGTCAAGAAGTGATGAAACCATTAAGCCTATTTTTCAAAAGCACAGTTAGCCCAAAATACCTTGATAGCAGCTGAGCTAGACTAAGGGAGCTTTCCAGTTGATTTAAAGACAGAGGACTTGTATGCAAGGACAGCCTCAGTAATGTTGTGAGACTTTCAGCAAGTTAATGAGAACCTGTCTCAAAATAAAAAATAAAATATGGCTAGGGGTGTAGTTTGGAGGTAGAATGCCCCTGGGTTCAATCCCCAGTACCACCAAAAGAAAAAAAAAAAAGACATCTTAAAAAATTTTTTTTTTCTTCTAGAACTAGAGTATCTATGCTTCATAAAGAAAAGTAGCCAATTTTTTTTCCTAGAACCAGAATCCAGAAATTTTAAGCTTTTCACTCTTGCTGCTGCTTCCCACAGATCTTCAAAGGTAGAGACTCTCACTCCTCTCTCTGTGGTCTTGTCAGAAAGCGGGAATCCTGGCCAGCTGGGCAAGTCTCTCTGAAAAAAAAAAAAAAAGGCACAGCTGTTCCTAAAAGTAGCCCCATTCATAAGATGCCTGCTGTCCACAACTGCAGTGTTGGAGAAAGGCACACTGTTTCATAAAAAGCTTCTTTTCTTTCAAGAGGAAAGAAAAATACATGGTGTTTACAGAAAAGAAAACTGGGCCCTTCAGTCTTCGTCTAGTGGCCATGTCTGGAATAGAAGTGGCAAAGGCCATAAATCCACGCAGGCAGTTGCACCTTTAAGGCATGATTCATACTGGCCGTGCCGCCCGTGATGGAAAATCCAGCTCGTCAAGCCAGAACGGCTGGAGAGCCTCCCACAAGCCCGTCTGCTGGGGCTGATGCCTGCTGTCTTGTGACATAGTCACTGTATATGAAGGAATGATTGACTCTCTCTTTCTCTCTCTCAGTTCATGACCAAGAACCCCACTATGCGCCTGGGCAGCCCGACTCAGGGAGGCGAGCATGCCATCTTGAGACATCCTTTCTTTAAGGAAATTGACTGGGCCCAACTGAACAATCGCCAACTGGAACCACCTTTCCGACCCAGAATAGTAAGTGTCTAGAGCATTAGGGGAGACTTTCCTCTTTCTCAGATGACCAGAGTCCATTGGGCAGCCAGTGTCCCCTGTGGAGTGACAGACTGGAAGTCCGTCTGACACTTTACTGAAGGGCGGCTTCACACAAGGGGAGTCTGGGCTCTGTGCTCCTGACACTTCTCTTGCATGTGCCCAGGTCACTTCTCAAAGTCTTCACCTCTTGCTTGCCTTGGCTCCATCTCCCTTAGTCTAAATGAAAATGTCCTAGGGTTTAAGATACCTGAACTGCTCGGGTTTCCCCAAAAGAGTCTGGCTAGTTGACAAGTCATTGTTCCTAGCCATTTTCCTCACGTTTCTTAGGGTGCTGTTTGTGCCTTTCCAAGACCCCAGGAAAGCAGAAACTGTGAGATGTTCTTTCACTGACCCTGGCTCCGTGGCTTGGAGAGCCCGCATCTGTACTAAAGAGCTCCAGCGATGCAGAGCTCAGGCTGGAACAGGCCAACACCCTTTGGTGAGACACTGAGAGCGCCAGGGCACCTCTCCATGCTACTGAGCCAAGTGGCGCTCTTGAGGTTGGTCCAGCTCATGGTCTGAGCGCTAAGCTCTTGTTTATCTGTGGGTCAAGGGATCTACAGTGGAAAGGTAGAGAAGCCAGGCTAGCAATAAGTCAGCAGTTCCAGAGAAGTGGTCCAAAGGCAGAAAGAGAATGGAATCAGGTAGAAGTGAGACAGCTGGCACTGGTGGAAATGACCTTTTTAGGTGTTGTTTATAAAGACGTAAAATACACGGCTTTTCCAAACAGCTTAGTCTGTAATAGCCTGCTAGGCCTTGGATACCAAGCAACCAGAGGGAAAGCCATTTCCTTCAATGGACAGCTCCCCTGGAATGAGGGAAGACTTTGCTTTCAGAGGCTGGAACCCTCAGCCCTGACTGTGCCACCAGCCCAGCAGGGCACATGACATCTGACTGGTGAGTAAAACCACAGGTGGTTTTTCCCTGAGCTCAGCATTTCCAAGTAGTTTTTGTCTTCAAGCATGTAGAACTGTATACAAACAGTAGGTGAGGTGAGTGTGAACTCACTCAACCTCCATTGACAAACTCGAGTCCGCATGCCCCTCTTGGAAGCCTGATGAGAGGTGGTCTCCTCGGTGATGTGGAGAATAAAGGGTGCGTGAGCCGGCTGGCTTGGGTGACCACATTAATTCCTTCACCTCAGTCTAAGGCTGGCCTGCTCAGCAGGATTTTCATGGGATTAGTGAATTGCTGGTTACTAAACACCATAATAATACACAATACATTGGAGTTGCTATAAAGCATTGTTTAATCACAGTGATGGTGACTATAAATAATGCTACTGGACAGACCACAGAGCAGTTCTCTGAACTTATTAGATTGGGCCATGCAGGATGAGTAAGCCTCAGTGCATAAAATCTGACCCTTGTTTCCTTTTTTTGACAGAAATCCCGAGAAGATGTCAGTAATTTTGACCCCGACTTCATAAAAGAAGAGCCAGTTTTGACTCCCATCGATGAGGGGCATCTGCCTATGATTAACCAGGATGAGTTTAGAAACTTTTCCTATGTGTCTCCAGAATTGCAACCCTAGCCTTCTGGGGAAAGAGAGATGACATGAGAATCAAAAAGGAATAGAGGCTTTCCAAGAATTCCATCGTGGGGACTCCCCAGCATCTGCCTTAGAACACCAACCTCACCTGCAGGGAGCAAATGTTCACAACTCCGTGAAAGTTGGAACTCCAAGAGCTCACTAGCTCAAGTCCCAAGGAAGCCGGGGTTCTTGAGGTAGTTGATACTGACATGGGATCTTATGAGGACGTATCCTGCTCAACCTCTGAGTTTCCAAGACTATTTCAGGCATGGGATATTAACAGGAACCAAAAGGAGAAAAGGTATGAAGACTAATCTAGGTCCTAGAAATTCTGAGCCAAGCAGGCTTTTTAACTTCAAAAGAAGAATCAAGACTTTCTGTGGACCACTGTATGCTCTTCTTTAAGCCAATGAACACCTATGACTGCAGTCTGCAAGAAGACTCTAAATGCGAGTAAAGAATGGAAAGGTCTTTTTAAGAAAATGAATGGTTCTCCAAATAGAATGATTTATTCTGGAGAAAAAAAGTGATAGCCCACAAACTCCCAACGTGAAGCCCAACACTGAAAACAGATGTTAGGCACCAAGCCGACAGCCACAGCATATTCTCTCCCTCTTACTTTCACTTAATAGATATTTATTGCGTGTCCAGTGAAAAGGTGCCATAACCCGTGGTATAGTAAATAGAATCACCTTCTTGAAGTTTCCATTCATTCTGGGTTCCACAGATTTACCTAAATGGTGTTTGCATTCTGTGAAATGCCTCTCCACATTGCCTATGCCACACTGTCTGCACATAACCCTCTTTTTCACAGAAGGCCACACCGCAGAGCACGGTCAGCAGGCCAGCTTCAGGTGCTTGCTCCCTGCTGACCTGGGGGATCTGATCTTGTTGATATCACTCCGGACTCATCAGTGAAGAATTGCACGCCACTTATGTCAGGGACCCGACATATGCTCATACATTAGCAGTTTATTTAAGTTATGTTTTAAGTGATAAAGAAGTCTGTTTGATATACACTTTAATAATTAGAAATGGATCTTGTAAACAGGGCCTGTGGCAAAGATGAACCTTCTAATGTGTAATCATTTATGCGGTTGGAGAATTTTATTTGGCTGGAAATAAATGCATTTTGTAGCAAAAGGATTTTTTTTTTTTTTTTTAATAAGGATTTGTCCTCTCCGTACTCAGGGAGTCAATTTCCAATCAAAATAAAAGCTAGCCAGTGTGGTGAAACATGCTTGTAATCCTAGTACTTGGGAGGTTAAGACAGGAGGATTGCAGGCTTAAAGACATTCTCAGCAACTTAGCAAGACCCTATTTCAAAACAAAAAAGTAAAAAGGGCTGGGGGTGTAGCTCAGAGGTAGAATTCCCCTGGGTTCAATCCCTAGTGCCAAAAAAATAAAAGCTCTGAGCATAATGGGTAGAACTCTTGAGGCAAATTCCTGATAAATGCTGGCATAGGCTTCTGAGTATCCCCCAAATGGCTGTGGCCTGTCTCTTATGACTGATACTTCTGCTATGAATTGGGGCAATGACTGGGTTTTGCTGCAGCAGACCTACCTTTGAAATCTCAGGGCCTAGATATAATGTTTATTTCTCATTCACATAAGTGTATATTCAGTAGCCCTGCTCCATCTTCTAGCTGTGCTGTGTGGCAAGCAGGGCCCAAGGTCTACAGCACACGGGACAGAGACTGACGGAGGGAGGAGGTGCTTGCTGCTGCTTAAGCATCTCTCCTCGGAAGGACACACATCATTTCTCACACATGATGGGCCAGAACATGACCTCTCTCTTACTACCTGAGTTTTAGATTAATACCCTGTACGTCCTCTCTCCTCAAATATAAAGGATAGGATTTGGGGATGGGGGAGTTATAGAGCAGCTGAGGAGGACTGACCAGTACTGAAGGTCCCTGCTGTAGGTTCTTTTTTGCATTCCAAGGTGAGAAACTTTTTTTTATTAAGTCACACTTTAATTTTTATATTCTTATTGGTTGACTGTAGTTACATATCACAGTGAGATTCAAAGCGATACATCCATGTACATGCACAACATCTCTTGGGGTGTTTCCCTTCACATCCACCCCTACCCTGCTTCTCCCTCCCCGTGCATGCTAGTGAGATTGCTAGTGATCCCTTTGTGTAGGAACATAGCATTATTTGGTCTGTTTCCTTCCTCAATCTCCTTTTTCTCCTCTCTTCTTCCCTACCCTGTTCTCCTTCCACTACTCAGCAGGTCTCTCCTCATTTTCATGAAGTCTCTTTCCTTTCTTGTTTTCTCTCAAGCTTGCACATATGGGAGAAAGCACACAGCCATTTACTGAGTCTGACTGACCTCACTTAACATGATGTTCTCTAGTTCCGTCCACTTTCCTTCAAATGACATTTGTTCGTTATAACTAAAACTCCATTGTGTATAGACCACATTTTCTTTATCTGTTCAAATCTAACACCAAAACAAATAAACAAAAACCTCACATTGCCCAGTAAATGGGCAATTGAACCTAATCAACACTTCTCAGAAGAAGAAATATACATGTCCAATACCTATAGGAAAAAAAAAAAAAAAAACTTCAACATCATTAGAAATCAGGGAAATGAAAATCAAAACTACACCAAGATTCCATTTAACTCCAGTTATAATGGCAATCATCAAGAATACAAACAGGAACCAGGCGTGGGGGCGGACGCTTGTAATCCCAGCATTCGGGAGGCTGAGACCAGAGGATCTGGGTTCTCGGCCAGCCTCAGCTACCTAGTGAGGCACTCCGCAACTTAGTGAGACTCGGTTTCAAAAATAAAGAATAAAAAATAGGGCTGAGGGTATAGCTCGGAGGTAGAACGCCCCTGAGTTCAACCCCCAGTACTGCAAAAAAAAAAAAAAAGAATACAAACAGGAAGCCAAGCATGGTGGCACTTGCCTGTAATCCCAGTACATGGGATGCTGAGACAGGAGGCTCACAGTTTCAAGACCAACCTCAGCATCTTAGCAAGATTCTCAGCAACCTAGAAAGATCCTGTTTCAAAAAAAAAAAAAGAAAGAAAATAGGGCTGCGGAGTAGCTTAGAAGTAGAACACCTCTGGGTTCAATCCCCAGTACCACACACACACAGAATACAAACAATAATATGTGCTCATGAGAATGTAGTGGAAAAGGAACACATATATTATTGGTAGGATTGTAAATTATTATTAACCACTATGGAGATCAGTATGGAGCTTCCTCAAAAGACTAGGAATGGAGCCACCATATATCCCAGCTATACCATTTCAGAATACTATAGTGATACATGCATACCCATGTTTATAGCAGCGTAATTCACAATAGCCAAGTTATGGAACCAGCTTAGTTATCCTACAACAGATGAAGAATTGCTTGTAAATGGATAGAGCAATGAGAAGCCTTTCTGTGAACTTGGATATCACTTAGCAATTCATAAGCAGTGTATGAACAGAGGCAGAGTTGTGAACTACCTAATTTACATAATTTCACTAGATCTTCATGACTTGTCTGTAAGTAGACAGGTCATTCTCTCACTACATCCACTATTAATAGTGTGAATATTGCAGTACATCTTACAAATGAGAAGAAAAGAGCAGCTCAGAGAAGTGGAGCTAGTTGGTTTCCTACACGTTTCAGACTTGGTAGGGGGTTGGATCCAGATTAGAATCTAAATCCTTAAATTCTAATCCCACCCATTTCTGGGAAAGAAAGGGATCACTCTGACTTTGGGGCTTCTTTGGCCTTCATGGCTGCTTGGCAGTTGCAGGTCCTCCACTCCTCCGTGGGGCTGATCAGCTTCTTGGAATGATTTGTTCCACTCTGGTAAAGATCCACTAGAAGTAAAGTATGTCTCCTGTTTTGTTTACAAAATCCATTATCATGGCCCTGTGTGAGTCTGTGTAGCCAATCACACTGAATCCTCCAGCTTGCTACCCAGGTACCCTCATTTGGGATAGGTCCATTCTTTTGAGATCATCCCAGACCCACCAGATTGTCTAACAGTGAATGATTTTGCTATGGTGGGGTTCATGGCCTGTCTTCCTCTTCTGTCTTTCATTTGTGGGAGAGAGAATATCTAGGATATTTACCTAAAACTCACTGACATCCCTAATTCCCTGTTAGAGTTCTGTTTTACATCTTCCTTCGGTTTTCCTAAACCTTACGTCCCCTTCTTTGGGATCACGGGGCTGCCGTGTGCTGCACTTCCTGGAACAGGCTGCTGTGTACTGGCAGCTGGCCATGGCCATCCAGTCAACAGATGATGTGGAGGCCAGCACATGGTCACAGTGTGACCCTCCGGGATTATCTTGCCTCTTAGATAAGGAACCTGAGTCCTATCAACCTCCTCTTCTCCTCAGCCAGTTCTCAGACCTATGCCCATTTTTTTTTTTAAATGGGTACTAGGGATTGAACCAGGGGCATTCTACCTTGTAGCTACACCCCCACCCTCAGGCCTATTTCATTTATTTTATTGCTAAATTGCTGGAGCAGGCCTTGAACCTGTGACCCTCCTGCCTCAGCCTCCCAAATACAAGCCTGCACCACTACACCCAGCCCTATATGCATTTATCCCCATTCTCCCCAGCTATCCCATACTAACTAAATCAAACACATGGTCTTGAATGACAAAAAGAACTCCAGGCCATTTCCTTTGAACTGTGGATCAGCCTTTGATTACAAAAGTTGTGTGCACTTAATAATAATGGCTAACATATATTGAGTTTATTAGACATAAGCCCCTGTTCTAAATAAGTGTATTTACTCACTATCTCCAATGAAGTACTCTCATCTTCACTGAGTAGCAAAAGGAGTTTTGTTTTGTTGAAAGGGGTCTGTTTCTTTCCCACTCAAGAGAGTACATTTCTAATAAAAAAATAAAAGCTCTGAGTATAATGGATAGGACTCTTAAGGCAAATTCCTAAGAGGAGAGACTGCCTTAAGATTCTATATACAGAGATGGGGAAATTGAGGTACAAGGAGACTTAAGTAACGTGTCCAAAGTGACTCAACTAAAGTAGTAGGACCAGGAATGGGACCAGGGAGTCTATTCCTCAGTCCCGCCTTTAGTCCAAATCAATGACATTCTTCAGTTTAAGCCAGTTCTCTTCTCCCCACCTTTGTGGGGTTTGGAAAGCAATTGAGCGGCCATCTGTGGCTAGCAGGGAGCAGGAGATAAACTGCCAGCTGGCAGGACGGGCAGAATGAAGTTAGTCATCAGCCCCACAATCAGCAGTGAAACTGCATTCTCTGCATATCAAAGAGGGGCTGCTAACCCTGCTTCAAGGAACGGGGCAGGCCAGGATGATGCAACTGAGGAAGAGGAAATAGTCTGGGTCACGCTGGATCGCATCAATGCCATCTGAACCCCTGAGGTAACCTCTGAGCCTGGGTGGAGTTTCCAGTCCTCTCTCAGGCTCCAGGGACCGACTCCTCCCATTCTCTCTCCAAAGCTCACAGGACACCCAGGAAGGAGGCGCAGGCTGCTGGGCCACAGCTCGGAGACACTGGGACTTGGTTGTAAAGAACAAAAACCTGCCCCATTGTCATGTATTGATCTTAATTGGCTGCAGGATGCCTCGGAAATATTCCAGCCACAGATTTGGTCTTGACCATTCCACAGCACGACACACTGTAAAGCTTTCTGTTTTCTTTATTCCCCGGCTTGGTCATCCTGCTTACTTCATCTGGCAGTATTGACTTAAAACAACTGGACAGCCCACTGAGGTTGCCCCTGGCTCAAAGGGACGCGGGTCCGATAACTTCCCATTTTACATCATCTGAAGATAAGGCTCAGATAGGACCCTAGACATTTGCAATGGAAATGAGCCCTGGGGTCATATGTTCTCAGAACTGAGTTACAGGTTGGACAGGGCGGGCCAGCGCGAGCTATAAACAGAGCTTTGTAGTCTCCCTTTCTCTTGGTGCTGAATTAGAACCAAGGCTCAGGGCACCACCCTGGGCTTCCTCCTGTCCCTGTCCAGCCCCACCTCCACTCTCCTGTCAATTGTTCTTTCCCTCCCCCCTTCTCACTCCTTCCCCACAGTGTAACACATTGGTCCTGTGCTCTCTCCCTTTACCACTTGACTTTCAGAGCCAAACCTGTAATATAGTCAGTTTTCCAACCAACCTCCAAGCTACACCTCTAGCCCTATTTGTTATTCTTTACTTTTGAAACAGGATCTCCCTGAGTTGCAGAGGACCTCGCTAAGTGGCTGAGGCTGGCTGAGAACCCACAGTCCTCCTCCTGTCTCAGCCCCCAAGTACTGAGATTGCAAACATGTGAGCCACCATGCCTGGCTTATATAGACTTTCAGAGCCCAGGAATGGCAGCCACCTTTCCCATGTATTTCTGCATCTTTGGCATTGCCCTGCATTAACCCTTCCACGGCATAGAATACCCTAGGAGCACAGTCCCTCACTGCCCTGGGAGGTGGGACACCACGCGAACCTGTGAGCTGAGTCCACACTTACTGAAGGTCCTTGAGCAAAGGGGTCATCTCCCCACTCTCAGTGCACTCATCTGGGGATGGAAGTGAGGCTAGCAGCTGCCTGCCTCGTGTGGATGCTGCAGGGATAGGCTACGATCGTCTGTGTCAGGCATTTACTACAGGCCCAGTATGTAGAAAATGCTACTAGCAACATTAGCTATTGCTACTATCCGCTATTCCACAAAGAACTAAGGACACAGTGCTTGTGCTGTCCACCAGGAAAGGGACAGTGGGACACCCATCTTCCGCCCAGCTCATCAGATGTGGATGCCAGGCCAGCTCCAGGTTAGAGGGAGTTATCTTTTTCTTTTCATCTTTCTTTCTTTTGTTCTTCCTTCTTTCCTTCCTTCCTGTCTTCCTTCCTTCCTTCCTTTTTTTTCTTTCTTCCTTCCCTTTCTTTTTTGGTGCTGGGAATTGAATACAGGGACATTCTACCACCAAGCTGTACTGCCAGGCCTTTATATTTTGAAACAGGGTCAAAAGAAGTTGCTGAGGGTCTCACTAAATTGCTAAGGCTGCCCTCGAATCTGCATTCCTCCTGTCTCAGCCTCCT
>PVLC010033850.1:0-17254 GCA_004027655.1 Graphiurus murinus | reverse complement strand
TTGGGAGGTTGAGGGGTTGAGGCAGGAGGATCACAAATTTAAGACCAGCCTCAACAATTTAGTGAGGTCCTCAGCAACCTAGCAAGATCCTGTTTTAAAACAAAAAGAGCTGTAGTGTAGCTCAGAGGTAGAATGCTCCTGGTTCAATCCTCAGTACTACACACACACACACACACACACACACACACACACACACACATTACTTTGTTTGTTTTCTCAGCATTCATTCTAGGTGTTTGGAGGTTTCTTTGTGTCATGCTATACATTCTTGTCATGCTATATTCATTTAGGCCACCATTTCATTAAGTTAGGAAATATATTAGAAAAAAACTTAGAAGGCAGCTAAACAAATAGAGCAACTGGTTGGAGATGGAGGTCATTCCTTTCATTTGTCAACACATGTGAAGATGAGAAGCCTGGGAAACATATCCTTAATTATAGACCGAAGATGAACTTTCCCCTATGGGCTTCTTCTGCATTTCTTCATTGTAGCTCGTTTACTTCCTCTTGTTTCTACTTTTCTACATGTAATGTTAATTGTATCATATTATGTAGTTCATTTAGGGGATAAAAAAGTGCACGAGCAAGTAGAAATAGTAATGGGAGTATAAAAGACCCACTCGTGCAAACAGCTTTTGCCATTAACAAGACTTTTAACCTGATACAGTCATTTAAACTCTTTGACTTCCTTGTTTTCCATATATTTCAAAGAAGAGATCCAGGACTAAATTAGTGATCACAAATATAAATGTCTTCAGTCATCAATACTGAAGTTTAAGTCATCCTGGTATGTGAAAAGTAAGTGCCCCATTGGGGTTATGTTCTACTTGTCCACTTTTGATAAAGGAGTAAATACAAGCAAGAGTTTTCATATTTCTTTTTTAGTAACTGGCTAAAGCTTTGCTTTTGAAGGCCATTCCATAGCAGTCACATGTGGTTTGATGCCAAAGGAACAGTCGGAATTGGAGGTGACTAGGGCACCCTAAAGTGTCTCTGCTGTACAGGGGGACAGCCACAGCTCAGTTGTCACAGATTCCAATGACCCAGAAATACAAACTCGCATAGGGTGACACATATTTCAAAGGAAGATGAAAATTTAGGCTTATATGGTAGATGTCTCAGTCTGTAAATGATGGCCTTTTAAACAATGTGTAGAATAGCTAAAACGTGTGCTAAGCCAAGGGCAGCCCTTAAACAATTCTTTCCAGGGTTTCTTCTTGCTCTTAAAGCTCTGGGATTTGGATGCTTCTCCTCTCAATCCTGTCATTCTTAGACAACAGGAAGTACAGCATAGAGCACCTCTACCTGTATGACCCACTGTCAGCCAGCATTTCCTGAGCACCTGTTATGTACCAGCCACTATTCTGATCATTTTACAAGGTTAAGTTCCTTGAATTTCCATAAGAATACCTTAAAAGAGTTACTGTTATTTGACCTATTTCTATACAAAAGGAAACTAAGATTCACAGAGGGGTTAAATAGCTTGCCCAAGGTTACATATTACCAGTGTTAGGTCACTTGAACTCTTTCACTCTTTAATTGGCAGAATAGGCTGCCATAAAAATGGAGTGCAGAAACTCTGCTGAGTCATTTTCACAGTGAAGAGCTCAGAAAAGTAGACATAATGATCAGCAAAATGACAATGGTGCCCACACTTGTCTGTTTCACCTTCTTGGAGAGCCTAAGCTCTTGTTTCCTGAGCCAGCTCCAATATTTCCAAAGATGATCTATACTCAGTCATTGATCCCTTGGTCTGCATTTAAGGCAATATAGTGTTTTACCAAGTTATTCCCACTTGCTGTGACCTAATTGATCACCTTAAGTAGTTTTTTTGTTTTTTTTTTTTTCAGAAAATTATTAGGTATGATTAAGAAATGGCAAGGGATCTTTTCTACTTATCCTAAAACCTATCAGTCATCAAATATATATGTATTCTCTTCTCTTGTGGTCACAGAAAGCACATCACATGGTCTGAGACCTTCTTCATTGAAACCTACACCAGTCTGGAAGAAATGTTAATTTGTCACAAATTACAATTCTTATCTGAAAAAGTAGGAAATGTTTTTACTTTAAACCTCACCTTCCTCTTTCCCTGTTCAAAACTTTAAATATAATAGAAAGAAAAGTTAGGGCTGACAAATTACATTATTAAACAGTTAGCTACAAATGATAGCTTTTGTAAGACAGCCCACATTTCTAACTTAATAGATTTTTTTTTTTCATGAACACACATTAACACAAGGCAAAAACTGAAATGTTTGTGATTTTCAACAGCTAGAAAGTTCCTGACATATTTCCATTTCTTTCCTACCTTGGCTGAGTCTCAAAATCACCTAAGGGACTCATAACAGAATCAGCTAATCAGACACTTCCTTGAATCTGCTGAGTTGAAAGGATGAGGGTTGGAACTTTGCTTGGTTTTGTTGTTTCCAAGTTTGATGGATCGTTTTGGTTCCTGTGGTCCATAGATCTGTCCCGAGAACCAGTGAGTACTTCAATACTCATTCTTTCCACCATAGCCTTATCCTTCATTTTGCAAAGGAGAAAATGGAAGTGAAGTTCAGAGCCTCGTTCCTACTCTAGAACATGCAATATTGTTCCATACTGATTCTTATACAATATTTGTTTCAATAAGTACACTGGAAGTTCATTAGCCAGGAGAAATGAGCTCTTTAAAGAATTTGAATGTAATTCTTAGAATTTATTTAGAAAGCATTTCCTTTTTTTTAACCTATGCAAAATATGGTAAACAAATGCAAATACATAGATTCACAATGAGTACACTGAGTATGTGCACACCAGATGGAAAAAAATGATCTAAGTTTCTACTGCTTATGAATAGAGTGGCTAAGTGTTGGCACAGTTATTTATAAAATTACAATACACAGTTTGGACATGAAATATTTTTTATTGTGCTATTGTTTATGTTCAGGAAGTTTCAAGTGCTTTTGATTCTACTTTAAGAAATTTGCCTTTTTCTACTTTGAATTGTTATAGATGTTGAGTTGTTGCAGAAGTGGGTGATGGAGATAAAGAGTATTTTGTTTCTTTTTATGGTACTGGGGATTGAAACCGATGCCATTCTACCCCTGAACTATACCCCCAGCTCTTTTTATTTTTTATTTTGAAACACGGTCTCTCAAAGTTATTGAGGCTGGCACTGAACCTTCAATCCTCCTGTCTCAGCCTCCCAAGTACTGAGTTTACAGGCATGGGTCACCATCCAGCTAATAAACAGTATTCTTATTGTTTTTTAGTTTTAAATGGTTGAAACCAGCTAGGCCTGGGAGTACATACCTGTAATCCCAGTACTTAGGGGGCTGAGACACGAGGGTCTTAGGTTTGAAGCTAGTCTCAGCAACTTAGGCTGTCAGCATTTAGGAATGCCTTGTTCCGAAATAAAAAATAAATAGGACTAAATAGGGCTGGAGTGTAGCTCAGAGGTAGAGTGCCCCTGGGATCAATACACACACACACACACACACACACACACACACACACACACACACACACACAATGAATGAGTGAAACCATTCCTTAAGGGAGCAGTTTTCATTTTTTATATGTTGTTTTGTTTTAACCAACATCTTCTGTTCATATAATAAATTCAGATGAAGAAGACAGGATTTCTCAAAACTAAAATATATTCTTAGATGCAAAACAATCAAAAGTATTGCCTTTCATAACAGATGAGCTTCCTTTTCTTTTTGAAATTATTCTACAAGAGACCTTTTATGACTTTATATCCTAGAAATGCTTCCCAGAATTCTAGAAATTTTCAAAAACATTCTCACAGCAACTACTTGATTCAATAAAAAGAACATTTGCCTCATAATTCCACAGTCATGCTAAATACATTTAAAGGAATAGAAGATACTGGGGATGGTGGCACACACCTGTAATCCCAGTACACAGGAGACTGAAACAGGAGGATTGCAAGTTTGCAGCCAGCTTCAGCAATTTAGTGAGACCCTGCTTCAAAATAAAAAAAAATAAAATAGGCCTGGGGGTGTAGCTCATGGTAGTATACCCCTGGGTTCTATCTCCAGTACTACACACACACACATACAAAAAATGAATAGAAGAGTTTTAAATGATGTCGTTGAAAGTTATAATAATTACCAATGTGCTTCTCAAGAATTTAGCATGCCTGGCTAAAAGATTCTGACTCATCCAGGCATGGGGATACATGCCTATTATCTTAGTATTTTGGAGGCTGAGACAAGAGGATTAAAAGTTTGAGTTCAGCCTTAGTAACTTAGTAAGACCCTGTTTCAAAATAAAAAATAAAAAAAATATGACTTGGGGTGTAGTTCAGAGGTAGAATGCCCTTGGGTTCAAGGGTTCAATCCTCAGTAACACACACACACACACACACACACACACACACACACACACACACACAAAACCTGACTATTTTCTTGTTCTCAATTTCTGCCTAAATTCTATGTTCAGACAACTAATATTTTTTCTATTAGATATTTTGACCCTGAACTGAATTCTTCCCAAGTAAAAGTAGAATATAGTCTCTCTGCTAAAGCAAATATAACCATGAATAAAAAGGCACCCTAGAAAAGTACTTTCTCTTCTTACAGGTGAGCTGGTGATTGCTCCACGGACACTTTGCCTTCCCAGCTCATGTTGGCAGAAGGCCGGGCCGTATTTTGAATACCAAGTCTATGTATTGCAGGTCAGAAGGTTCTGTGGGTAGAATCCAAAAAATGTTGCCCTTTAGTAACTGAGTGACTTGAGTAAATACTTTGGACACTTCAGATAAATAAACAGGCATATCAGTTATTTCTTCCTTTTAGGAAACAAATGAATTTGAACAGAGCAAAATCACGGTAGCCATCCTTTAACTTTGACCTTATTTTCTCAATTTACCTGAGGCTGAAAATCTTTCACTATTTTTTTTTTAATTAGGACTTAGCTTATTAATGCTTTGTGAAATTGAGGTAAAATAATCTGGGAGAAAGTATACTCTTTTTTTAGTGAGGAAATAGTTAAGAAAGAAGTAGAAAGAGGTTTCTGGAGAAAAAAAATATATATATATATATAAAAAAAAGAAAGCAGCAACACTTTCATTGCTGAGCTCTCCCCTATAGAGTAACCTCTCAGCTCTTTTCTTCTTATTGATTTTGTCTACAGAGCAAGCGCAGTGTGGCAATGAAGAGAAATGTCAGGTGTAGGGTGAGAAGACAGTGGCCAGGTCAGGAGTCTGCTAGCTGCACTTAAGCCATTTCTGGATTGGTCTGACCGATCCATCTGAGGAGGTGGCACCATAGGCCTCAGAGGCGTAGAAGCAGGTTTCCTGGCCTGAGCAGCAGATTCTGGTCTTACAGATAGTGACCATCTGCCTAGAAAATGTCATCCCCAGGATCCAACCATAAGATAAAGTTTTGGACTGTGGTAGGGTTCTTGACCCACCTGGGCTCCAACCCAAATCTATTTCATAGAGTCTCCAGCCTGAGCCTGGGCCTTGACATGTTGGAAAAATCTCCCGGGTGATTTCCATGTGTGGTTATGATTATGAATAAATCGCCTCCATGACCTGGAAGATCTTTTCTGACCAGCTTTACTTTTGAGGAGAGGCTGGGGAGAATATTTGTAATGAAGAAGTTTGATTTAACAGGAGGTAAGAGAATTTAGGTAGACAGTGGGAATTGAATGAATGTTTCTTCTTTTTTTTAACATGTGAAAGTATTTTTACACCTTTAGTGGTGCATTAGAGTTCATATCATAATGTGGTTCATAGGTATAATGGCATACATGCACACCAGGGCTTGGTGAGCTTTCCCCGGCTCCCTCCCCACTCTCTCCTCCCTACTAAAATATTGATAGGCATTGATATTCTCACATATGCATATATCAGTAGAAATGTTTCCTCATTAATTCTCTCTCTCCTCCTCCAGATTCCCCAAGATCACTTCCCTCGTTTCACCTCCATTATCTGAGGTGATCTAGAGTTTCTCCACAATTATCTGAAGTCCCTCTTATATCCCAACCACTCCCTAGTTTCTGCATATGAGAGAAAACTCATGACCCTTCGCTTTCTGTGACTGGCTAATTTCACTTAACATAATGTTCTCCAGGTCCATCCATTTTTCTGCAAATGTCATAATTTTGTTCTTTATTGCTGAGTAGAACTCCATTATGTGCATATCCCATAATTTTGTAATCCATTCATCTGTTGATGGAAACTTGGGTTAGTTTCATTTTTTGGCTCTTATAAATTGTGCTGCTATAAACATGGATATGCATGTATTACTATAGTGTTCTTATTTCAGTCCCTTTGGAAAAGATACCCAGGATTGGCATAGCTGGATTTTATTTGCAGTTTTCTGACGAATCTCCACACTGATCTCCATAGCAGATGCACTAATTTGTGGTCCCATCAACAGTGTAGAAGAGTTATGATTTCCCCACATCCTCACCAGCATTTATCATTGTTTGTCTTCTTTATTACTGCCATTAAATTGGGATTAGATGGAATCTCAGTGTAGTTTTAATTTGTATTTCTCTGATTACTAATGATATTGAACATTTTTTCATATATGTATTGACCATTTGTATTTCTTCTTTTTTTTTTTTTCTTTTTGCGGTACTGGGGATTGAACTCAGGGGCGTTCTACCTCCGAGCTATATCCCCAAGCCCTATTTTTTATTCCTTATTTTGAAACCGAGTCTCACTAAGTTGCAGAGTACCTCACTAGGTAGCTGAGGCTGGCCGAGAACCCGGATCCTCCCGTCTCAGTCTCCTGAATGCTGGGATTACAAGCGTGCGCCATGACACCCAGCTTGTATTTCTTCTTTTATGAAGTGTCTATTTAGTTCAGTGCCCATTTCTTGATTTGGTTATTAGTTTGTTAGTGTTAAGTCTTTTGGGTGATTTTTATATTCTAGATATTTGTACTTTATAAGAGGAATAGCTGGCAAAAATCTTCTCCTATTCTGTAGGCTCCGTCTTTAGACTCTTGATGTTTTTCTTTGACAAGCAGAAACTTTTCAGTTTAATGCTGTCCAATTTATTAATTCTTATTTTATTTTTTTTGAGCATTGAGGGCCTTATTGAGGAAGTTTCTACCTGACCCTATATGTTGGAGTATTGCTCTTTATTAGGAGGAGAAAGTTTAATCCTAAACCATTTAAAACCTTTGTCAGCTGGTTCATTTTCCAAAGGTGGAGGATTTTCCCACTCTCATCATGCACAGGGCTTTATCAAATCCTGAAAGGATGAAAATTGTAGAAAATTCTATTAGACTTCAAACCTCACACCCCATGTCAGTGGGACAACCATTCATTAAAGCATAGATGCAAATAGTGCTCAGTATTTTCCTTATGTAAGAACTATTCTACATTTATACAGGGAAGAATTAATCTTCCCTCATATTCTCATGACTCAAGATACTCTCATCCTCAAACCTGAAAATGACACTACCATGAATACATGTGGAATATCTCCTATCTCAGTGCCATTTATCTTCTGTGGGGCATACCAAGTGTCAAAACAAGTTCAGAGGGACTTCTGGACTAAACCTCTTGAATTGAGTCTTGTAATGACTTATATTCTCCCCTCCTCTGTTTAAATGAATAGCCAAGAAGTTCATTCTGGTTGATTCTATTGTTTTGTAAATAGATCAGAATATATGTTTTTCCAAATGTCTTCTGTTTGTTAGGTTTGCCAGCAAATACCCCTTAATAAATTGTGTTCCATACTGAATTAATAAATCAGCCCTGTAAACCCCTTTCTCCCCATTAAGGCTAAACTTATCCCTTATTCTGAATTGATAAGCTTCTGCTGTAATTATAAGTGATGATCTGAAAACAAATCCATTGCAAGCGATCTACGAATCTACGGTCTTTTTTATTGCATATAAAAATATGTTGTAGGCATACCCTTAAGATATAAATTAGATTGTATTTCTCTTGGGTCACTATATTTAATTTTTCTAACCCTACTGTTATTATATTTTTCTTCTTTATTCATTTTTATTGCTTCTTTTCTTCTGAGCATTTAAACATTACTCCAGGGGAATCAATAGTGAAAATTGACACAAAAATAATTTATGTGTGCTTTACAGTTTACAAGGTACTTTCACAGCATCATTTCCTTTGATCCCCACATTAACCTTTTAAAGAAGGAGAATAGTAAGTTCAGGTTCATCTTACAGGTAAAGAAACTCAGACAGTTGACTTTCTGAGTGTCATACATATACCATACAATGTCTAGCTGTAGTGACTTGATTTCTTTTTCTTTTACTTTTCTTCTTTTTTTTTTTTTTTTTTTTTTTTTTTTTTTTTTTTTTTTTTTTTTTTTTTTTTTTTTTGTACTGGAGGTTGAATCGGGGCCTTGTAGTCCCTTATTATATTTTGATACAAGGACTCCCTAAGTTTCCTGGGGTAGCCTCAAACTTGCAATCCTCTGTTGTGGTGCTTGGCCTGGGCATAAGAATTTTTAGAATCTTCACATGCCCATTCTAGTGAGCATCCTGGACTGAGAATTACTATGCTACAAAGTATTAGATTTAGCTGTATACTTTACTTTTCTTGCTCATCATGCTAAAGATTTCTGTAGACAGATTTTATTTTCATTTCCCCTAGGGTAGCCAATATTATGCATTCTGTAGAGTGGGCATGCTGAGCTTCTAGAGAATATGAGAGTTGAGTTGGTCCTTGAAAGACAGTAAAATTCAGATAAATTGGAAGTTGCTTTGGTCCTATGGGTATACTAGTGGCAGAGGGTTATGGATATTCTGAGAGATTGTAGAAGACTATGGGTACACTGATGAGAGACATTAAAGGATTATAGGTACTTCAGGAAAAGGCAGAAGAGGATTATGAATACACTGGCAAGAAAAAGTAGACAATTATGGGTAAATTTAAAGCCTTCAGAAGCCACCAGCCTGTGTTGACATCCTACTTGAGCTACTCACAAGCCATCTGATATTTAGGGAATTAATTAACCTTTCAGGACTCTAGGGACCTCACTTCCAGCCATGTTGAGTGCATGATTTGGGAGTAAGATTATTGCTTATGAGGCAGTGAACATGAGGCAAGGAGGTCTAGGGTGAGGGAGGTGTCACTGGAGAAAATGACTGTAGCATGGGTTGGACTTAATTCACAGACCTAAGACTGAGTATGTGCCAACCATTGGAAATATCTGAGGAAGAAGAAATATTAAGGAAAACTGTTCTGTTAGGAAGGTTCTGCTGAAGATGGAAAATCTTCTATACAGTGACTGACTGTAGAAGAGAGGGGGGGGGTGGAGAGGATTCTAAATTCATGTTAGTTGGGGTTATCTGCTAACTGACTTGAGGTCTGTTTTCCTTTTTTAAAATTAATATGATTAGCAAGTGTTAGAGTTTCTTGGCACACTGAAAGACCCTGGATATACAGTATAAGCCTGGTAGAGAAGGTGGGCATCCAGATCCCGGGGCTGATCCTCACAGCCAACCTCTCTCAGAGCAACAAGTTCAAAGCTTTCTATATAGAAATGTGTTTCCAGAGTGGCCTGAGCTACAATTGTTAGTGACTCTTCCTTCCATGCCTTGAGTAGTATTTGGCACTCAAAGCCTTCTGAGTTTGATAGGTTGGAAGAGAGACTGTGAAAAACAACCAGCATCCTTCCTGCATGGTAGATATTACAGCCAGAATGCTTCCAGGCTATTGTTGGCAGGACTTTATTAAAGTGATTGTCCTTTTATCTTGGAGACCAGAGTTGCTTGGAAAGGAATGGATAATCTCTCTTTTTTGTTTATTTTCCTTTTTTAAAAACGCGTATTGGTGCATCATAGTTTCACACCACAGCGTAGGTCATAGTGATAGAGGCATGCATGCACATGGCACTTGGCGAGCTCTGTCCTGGGGAAGTTAAGACCACAGGTCATGTTTTCCAGCTCTTTATTGGCATGTTGATGTGTACAAGGAGGCCAGCTCTGCCTATGGGTTTCTAAGGCAAGAATTGAGGTGTGACACATGTGGGTCAGTCACTGTGTGGTGATGAACAGTATGATCAGCACTTCTCAGGTACACAGAAGAATAAATAGAAAGCAAGCCAGGCAATTTGAAGTCACTGCTTGTCAGAGCTGAAAGTTGTATCCAACATTCAACCATCCCATTTTGCCTATGAAGAAATGATGCAGCAGATCACTGAATAGCTTGACTAGGGCGACACTACTCATATATCGCAGACCTGGATATGATTCAGTTCAGTGGATAGTTTTAGATTCGCCCACCTCCCTGTAGCAGTAGGAAGTATACCTGGTTGTTTGACACGGAGGCAGTCATTGGTGCAATATGGAAGGCTGTTTGTTGGAGTGAGTTGGAAGAACTCTGAGAGAACCGTCAGTCTTGGGAATCACAGCTAGGCCCATTCTTTAATTCTTTAAATGCATAGAGATTTTGAGTGAAGAAAATGGTTATACAAGTTTCCAATACACTTTTAAATTGTTCTTTCATATACATATTCTGACTTTTGTAGTCATTTTTTAGAATCACACTTATTTTCTGCTAATTTGCCTATGTTTCCTTCTGTTTCATGAAGGTGAATCATCTGGCAGGTTTATAACTATCTTCACCAAACAGTCTTTGCCTCTCTCCTCCCACTGAGGCCGTGAGTCGCTTGTCAGGATGTACATCCCACTCCATGACAAAGAAGTACCTTGCATAATAGTTTCCTGCCATTTCCAGGGGTTAGTGATAAAAATAATAGTTTTAATGTCAAAAAGCATACCAGGACAGTATTACTGACAAAATTTCTTCAGTTAAATTCCTCAAACAATTGAATGCTACCCTCTTCCTGGAGTTTTGCCTGATTAGAGAGCAGGTGTTACATAAATCATACTAGAAGAAATGTAATATTCTTTTTTTTTTAAATTTGGTTCATTGTAATTTTGCTCTTGCTTTAAGATCCATTTAGGTGCAAACAGGCGAGGCTTTGCTTCTTTCTGACATGAGTCCCCAAGAGAATTAACTAGATAATCCACCTCTGACTTTCATAATGCAACTGATGCGCCTCATCAGAGCTGTTCTTTTCAGTAACCCTAGGAAAGAGGAAGGTGGGAGGAACAGACTACTTTGATTAGGAGTGGATCTCTGAGTCTCTAGAAATTTCCAGGGTGTCTTAAGATAGACAACTTCATGGCATAAAAGTTTGTGTATTCTTCTGTGAGATGCATGTGGTGGGGGACATCGGTTAAAAGATAAGCACACAAAAGCTCATTCTAAGAGAGAAAATCAGTATAATGGTGCATTTATCTTTTGTGCAAATATTCTAATGGTGTTTTGCTTTACATTTATGATGACAAAATACTTGTTTTTGTTTTAAGTTTTCTATTGAAAGTACTTAGGAATATTTCAGTAGCTCAGTATTATGCTTACAGTATAATCAAAGGCAAAGCCAGGGGACAATACCCCTCAGTCAGCATTGACATATCAATCAACATTGGATATTTATTAAATGCCTTCTGTTTTGTGTAGCATATGGTGACAAGGATGTGATATGTAAAACATTTTTGTCCCTGAGATTCTTACATTATAATTATAACCGATGAATTATATACAGCGTCTGTTTACTGAAATCACTCTTACTAATTCTTTTCCCCTTATGAAATTTGTGTTATTACAGATGTTCCTTGACTTACAATGGAGTTAAGTAAAAAATGTATTTAATATGCCTAACCTACAGAATATGATAGCTTAGCCTAGACTGCTTGAAATGTGCTCAGAATACTTATATTAGCCTACTGTTGAGTGAAAACATCTAACATGAAGCCTATTTTATAATCAAGTGTTGACTCTGCCATGTAATCCATTGAGTAGCTGTATCCAGAACATGCTGGCAGCCCCGTACACTGTCGTGTATCAGCTATTGACCCTCACTTTCCGTGTCTGACTGGAAGCTGCTGCTCACTGCTGCTGCCCAGCATCATAGGACAGGGTCTTTCCACATGGTACTAGCCCAGGAAAGGATTGAAATTCAAAGTTCACTTTCTAATGAATGTATATTGCTTTTGCTTCATTGGAAAGTTAAAAAAAAATTGCTTGTTAACTCTAACCTTCCTAAGTTGAAGACCGTATGTCTATAGTGTTATCATCATTATTGTATCCTTTGAATACTTAAAGATTCCTTTCTCAGTTGAGGGAATTCCCTCTCAATTAGTTCAATTTAGCAAACTCAGGATATACTTAAATATTACTTTGCCAGCAATTGCTCCACACACAGAAAAGAGATAGTATTGACTCTACATTTTGAAACTAAAATTAGGAAGCATTGGTTATCTGACGATGTGTATTTATGGGGACAATGATATACAAACTTCTTTAATTTGTTTAAGTTTTTAATAAATTAAAATTGTTTGTATTTATGATATATGATATTATGCTTTCATATATGTATGCATTGTAGAATAGCTAAATCAAGCTAATTAGTATGTATTACTTCACATTTTATCTTTTTATTCTTGGGATAAGGACACTTACAATCTATACTTTTGCAATTTCTAGGTATGTAATATATTGTTATTAACTGTAATCACCATGTTGTGCAATATATCCCTTGAACTTACTCCTTTTATTTCATTGAAATTTTGTGTTCTTTGATTAACATCATCCCAATCTCTATAACCCCCTACCAGCCCAGATAATCACCATTCTACTCTGATTCTATGATTTCTTTCTTAGACTCCAAATACAAGTGAGATCATGTGGTATTTGTCCTTCTGTGGTTGGCTTATTTCATTTAATATAATGTCTTCCAGGCTCATCCATTTGCAACAAAATGGATAGAAAATTTTAAATTGCTTAAAATTATTTAAAGTTAAAATTCTGCCCAGTATTCTCAGACATATGGCTGCTGGTGGTGTGTACAAAAGACAGCACCACCTATCATATCATTAACAAGCCAATGACTGAATTAACAGTTCATTTGGGGATGGCTAGTGCTCAGCCCATGAGTTCAGCTTCCATCTGGAAGCTCTTCGGCTTCCCTGCCTGGTAAATTCTTTCAGAAAACTGGGTTGGGGGAGAGATTGAATTTGAATTGCAAATTTTGACCTTAAGTTATGAGTTATATGTTTTTTTGTTTGTTTTTTTTTTTTTACCAACTTCCAAACATTTAAGTATAACCATTAACTATCTCTATGCAATTTCCCATCTACATAACATTCTTACTATTTGGGGAGTTTCTTTTTGCCCAGGTTATACTCAGACCACCATGCATGGATTACAGGGACCTATTTCTTTTGCTAATCTTAGACATTTGGCCACCTGGAGTGTACCTTTAATGAAAATGATAGCTGACTTTTTCACACCATCCTATTCCACAGCAGAGTTTTCTTTTATGTAAAGTACCTTTAGAATTGAACCTTTTTTAAGGAAATAAATGTTACTGATAGATGGAACAGGCAATAAAAACGTCATCTGAAAATTTATTAATGTAACTCCGCAGATCTGTTCAATATGGAAGATAGTTTGGGATATTGAGGAGCGTTTCGAGTGAAGAGTGATGTGAAGTGGATGTGGATTGATATGGCAGTGGCTGTGGGTTCATATCAGAGACATAAAGAACACGCTTTGTTCTCTTATCCATCATACACATTTAATCTTGGAGATTTCACTGTGTGCTTATTTCTCTTTGTAAGTCAAATCCAGGAATGAAAAAGAAGAGTTTTATATGTTTTGCCTGACAGTAGTAATGTTAAACTGTGAACAAATTGGGATGTTCTTTTAAAATCCTGTGATTTATCTGACACTATCCCCTCCCCCATTTAAAATTTAGTATGCTAGTGCTGAACAAAAGCTGCTAGTGATCCCAGGGAACAGGAACGTTGTTATGGCATTGCTGAAGTGCTATCTAAAGTGACAATATATTGCGCACACCCTCCCCACCACCAGAAAACAAATGAGTAAATAAATCACAGAAGCTGAAACAACCAGAGCACCAGAGTGACTGTCAGCCAGCCGCTGGCTTCTCTATGTCTCCATTTAGCTTGTGTTATGGTGTATGTTTATGTTTTCAACTAATTGGATCATCATTAACCATGGAAGAGGTAGTAGTTTTTTAAACCTATTCTGTGGATAGTACTCTGAGGCCAGACCTAACATTTCTGATAAAATCATCAACTCCATGGAGGAATGTTCTGATAGCCTTGGGAGAGACTCTACCTGCTGGTAGCATGGTTCACAATTGGAGAAAGATCACAGATTCTCAGATGGAATTATCACTGCAGCTAGATCTCCACATGTCTGGGGAAAGTCCAGTAGAGTTCACCAAGTCTGTGGAGAGAGGATAGACCCTGACAATAGAAACCAGAAATGGTAGCATAAATTCTTGCTGTTGCAAGTGTATAAAATTGCACATGTCTGTTCACATGGTTTAACTCTGACATATTATATAAATATTAGATGCTATTTATTATCTTTTGTGTTCTAGAAAGAACATTTCATGCTAACACAACCCTAGTGTCTGCTTTATGTGATCAATCCTAAAGTATAGGTTTATATATTTGTAAGTGGTTTTAACACATGATATTTTCAAAATGAAAAAAAAAATCTGTTCTGACTCCTACAACTGACTAGCATCCTCAGATTGTATGTTTCTTCATATCCCCATAATTTTAATTTTGTTTTACCACCTTCACATTAACAACAACAAAAAACTAAAAGTACTTGAGAGTATTTTGATTTTTTTTTCCCCTTTTGTGCTAGGAGATAAGGATGGGCCCCATCAGAAAACAACAAATGAGCTGGAACAGTGGATAACTACGATTGCAGTCAGTATACATGCATAGGCTTTGTGCCCACCATCAGAGTTTAATAAAAAAATAAATAAAAATAAAAGCTGAGTGAATTCACCTTATTTTTCTAAAGCCTTGCAACCAAGAGATATTTGGAATTATTCCTACCATAAGTAAATGCCTCACAGAATGCTCATGTTGAGCATAATTTCCTGGAAGTGTTAGTAATATCATCCACTAAACTCATTGAATGTTCCTTCTCAGGCTGTTCATTTCTTACATGCAGGACTTGGAGTGTGCTAAATGCAAAGTTGGGGCTATGTGACTTTACTCTTTGGGCCCAATATGAAAAGTATACAGAAAAAGAACTTTTTGTTTGTTTTTGTTTTTGTGGTTTTGGAAATTGAAGATTGAACCCAGGGGCATTCCACCTTTGAGCTACCTCCAGCCCTTTTTATTTTTTTATTTATTTATTTTCATTTGAAACAGGGTCTCTCTAGGTTGCTGAGAGTCTCATGGAAAGCCTCAACTGTGAGCCTCCTGTCTCAGCCTCTCAAGTACTGGGATTATTGGCATGCACTACCATGCCCAGCTAAGAACATTCTTTTAAAAACACAGAAATGTTAAAGTCCAGACTACTGTAAAACTTATATGATTTTAATTTGTTTCTTATTTTGTTAAAACATGTACAAAATTATTCCAAAATGTAAATTCAAATTCAAGAAGGGAATTATGGCAAAAAGTAACCAATATGTAGAAATGAAAGAGAGATGTAAAAAAGGCCAGGAATGGTGGCGCACACTTGTAATCCCAATACTTGGAGGCTGAGACAGGAGGATCACAGGTTGGAGGACAGGCTCATTAAGTAGTGAGCCTTCCATCAATCTAGTGAAACCCTGTTTCCAAATAAGAAATAAAATCGGGCTAGGGGTGTAGCTTGAAGGTAGAATGCATGTGGGTTCAATCCTCCCCACTACCAAAAAAAAGTACGTGAGTATGAGAAATTTTTGTAAGGAAGGGTAAAAAGGAAAGAATATTTTAAGAATAAGAAAGTATCTTGTATGGTGAAGTAAAGTTTGTCCTAAGATTGTTCCAAAGAAAGAAATAGGATAAATCCAGAAGGCTAAAAGCAAGTCGCAGAAAGTTTGAACATGTCGAAGAATGTTTGTGTAGGGGTAAGTTTATGAAAGAATACTGCATGTGTGATAAAGATGATTATATTTACAAATTATTTAAAAGGTTTACAGTGAGGTTCTATTAAGCTAATTTTCTATATTTTCTATTGTCTCTGTTTTCTGTGGTTATCTAAATTTCATTTCTAAAGTGAAAATCAACGCTTGTGTAAATGTAATGCTATATTTGTGCTTCCAAAATGTTTTAAATGTATAAATGGGTATTAGACAAAACATCAGTCAGTTTATCTATCCCAGTCCATCATAGCCACCTAACGCCAAAATACCCAGAGCCAGTAGCCCCAGAGCAACACTAGACTGTTCATGAAAAATCTAAAAGGTCTTCTATTCTGCTCCATTGGTCTATGTGTCTATTTTTGTGCCAATATCATGCTGTTTTTATTACTGTGGCTTTGTAGTAGAGTTTGAAGTCAGGTATTGTGAGGCCTCCTGCATGATTTTTATTGCTAAGAACTACTTTGGCTATCCTGGGCTTTTTGTTTTTCCAGATGAATTTAAGGACTGATTTTTCTATGTCTGTGAGGAGTGCCCTTGGCAATTTCATGGGTATTGTATTGAATCTGTAGATCAGTTTGGGGAGGATGGCCATTTTGATGATATTTATTCTGCCTATCCAAGAGCATGGTAGGTCCTTCCATCTCCTAAGGTCTTCATCAATTTCTTTCTTCAGCTTTCTATAATTTTCCTTATAGAGGTCTTTAATCTCCTTGGTTAGGTTTATCCCTAAGTATTTTATTTTTCAGGGTGCTATTGTGAGTGGAATTGCTTTCTGGATTTCTTTTTTGGTTGATTTGTGGTTGGCATATAAAAAGGCTTCTGATTTTTTAAGATTGATTTTGTATCCGGACACCTTACTGAATTTGTTGATCAGTTCTATAAGTTTTTTGGTTGAGTTTGTTGGGTCTTCTAAGTATAGAATCATGTCATCTGCAAAAAGGGATAGTTTTAGTTCTTCTTTCCCTATTTTTACCCCTTTGATTTCCTTCTCTTGTCTTATTGCTTTGGCTAGAGTCTTGAGTACTATATTAAACAGAAGAGGTGATAATGGACATCCTTGTCTTGTTCTTGTCTTGCAGTTTTTCTCGATTTAATATGATGCTGGCTGTAGGCCTATTGTATATTGCCTGTATGATTTTGAGGTATGTTCCTTCTATTCCAATTCTCTGTAGTGCTTTTAGCATGAATGGGTGTTGGATCTTGTCAAAGGCTTTTTCAGCGTCAATTGAGATGATCATGTGATTTTTGTCTTTGAGTCTGTTTATGTGGTGAATTACGTGTATTGTTTTTCGAATGTTGAACCAGCCTTGCATCCCTGGGATGAATCTG
>PVLC010033849.1:0-17246 GCA_004027655.1 Graphiurus murinus | reverse complement strand
ACACAATTATATCAAGATCACTCACTGAACTGAACTTGAGAGGGAGGGAGGGCGAGGGAGCAGGGTGGGAATTGGGGAAAGAGTCAGATGAGAAATGTGTGCACATTTGTCTATATCAATTTGTACCTAACAAAAATGTATATATACAAAGCACGAATTATTACAATAAAAAAATAAAATAAAAAAAAATAAAAAAAAATAAAGGACAGAGGCAGAAACAGAATGGCTCCCAGTAGGAACTTGGAACCTATTTCTGAATGAAGTTTCAAGGGAGCAGAACACTAGGGAGCACTTCCTGACAGACAGCCACCTCTAGCTGGAGAGAACTCCTGGTCTCTGCAGGCTTGCAGGTGGAATTCCTACACTGGAGGAGCAAGTATCCCATGAGTTAAAGATGAGAGATCAGCCAGGCGTGGTGGCTCACACTTGTAATCCCAGCATTCGGGAGGCTGAGACCGGAGGATCTGGGTTCGCGGCCAGCCTCAGCTACCTAGTGAGGCACTCCGCAACTTAGTGAGACTCGGTTTCAAAATAAAGAATAAAAAAATAGGGCTGGGGGTGTAGCTCGGAGGTAGAATGCCCCTGAGTTCAATCCCCAGTACCGAAAAAAAAAAAAAAAAAAAGATGAGAGATCACTCCCACCTTGCTTAGAGTTGTGGCCCCTGCCACAAAGCCACATCAACACAGCCTCAATTGTACCTCCTGTTCTGCCATTGTCAGCTTGCACCACGCTCGGGTACCACTGAGCTGTGACCTCCAGATTCTTTCCTACAAAAACCTGTGAAACAGGCCTCACCACCCTACACCCAGGCCATCACTTTTCAAAACCATGTCTTCCAAAACTACATCTTTGCGAGTCCCAATTCTGCCAACGAGCATCTCTACTCTCTCTTCCAGCTCCCTTGCAGTCCTGACTGGAAGCCGAGCAGCCCTGGCTGAGGGCAGAGCCCTGCGCACCTCGCTGGAGGTGTTGGATAGTCTTTCAGACACTGAAAGGCAGGGAGTCAGAGAGCTGCTCTCCAACAGTCTGACAGCTGCAAAAATCCTTGGTTGTAAGGCCCTGCATCCATTTGGTGCCGAGCAGCCCATGTCCTGGGCTGGCTCTCAGCAGGGCTTGCATTGGAGGCAGATGAGAGGGGAAGTCAGAGATAGCCAGAGCCTTATGCCTCCTATCAGAAACTCCCAAGAAAAATGCTGGGGAGAGTAATGGGTCTCCATGGTCCCCAGAAACCCTAGCCAGACAAAAATGCATTGGATGCATTGTGCGCTGTCCAGAGGGTCCGGGGCTGAGGCCAGTGGGGCCTCTGCCTTCCACCCAGGCAGGCCAGGGCACAGTGCTGGAGCCCCCAGGATACCAGCATGTCACACTCACTAGATTCACACTCCCTCCTGCATGAGCTGTTCTCCAAACAGCCAGGGCCTCATCAGACCCACACAGGCACCAGGGCCACCCAGGGGCTGAGAGCAGAGGATCAGAGGAGGTCAGGCTGCAGGGCGGGGGCTGCAGAGCCATCCCCAGGCACCCTGCAAGAGGCCGCACTCCCACCCACTTCCCACTAACATGCTGGGTGACCTGGGTGTGGCCACTGGACCCCACTGGGCCTCCTCTCCCCAGCCCTGAAGGCAGGGAAAGCCAGGGCTGGAAGGACCACAGACATCTTGGCATCCCACCCAGTCAGCTCACAGGCAGGGAGACTGAGCCCGCTGAGTCAGTGCAGACCCGGGACCAGAGCTCCAGCTCCCGCCCACTGCAGTCCACTCTCTTCCCACCGCAAGTGCTGCCTCTCCAAAACCTGGCCTGGCAGCTCCTCACCACCTCAGCTTCAGAAGCCTGGAGCCCAGAGGGGATATACTCATCTGCCCAGACCACCATAGCAAGCACCCACAAACTGGGTAGCTTAAAGGATAGCAACTTACTTAATTTCTTCCAGTTCTGTAGGCTGGAACCAAGATCAAGTGTCGGCAGAGCTTGCTTCCCCGAGGGCTGTCAGACCCCTAGGTTCCATGATTTGCTCACAATCTTCGGGTTCCTTGGCTTCCAGAAGCAGCGCCTGGATCTTGGTCTTCATTTTCACCTGGCCTTATCTCTTCTTCTTCTTCTAATAAGGACATGGTTAGATTGGGTCAGGGCCACCCAACAACCTGGTTGTCACATTATTACCTCGGTAAACCTCTGATCTCCAGATGAGCTCCTGTTCTCGGGCACTGAAGGTTAGGAGGCCAATACATGAATCTGGAGAGGACACGGCTTTAGTCATCTTTTCCACTGCTGTGACCAAAATACCTGACAAGCACAACTTAGAGGAAGAAAGGTTTATTTGGGACTTATGGTATCAGAGGTCAGTTTATGATTGGCTGGTTCTAAGGCTTGATAGCCGGGCATGGTCAAGGAAAAGCCGCTCTCACCTCATGGTGGCAGGAAGCAGAGGGTTACAGGAGCTGGTGGATAAGAAGAGACTTTGCCGGCTGAGCAGGAGGCAAGAGAACCAGGCAAGATGCTGGCGCCATGCCCACTAGTAAAGGGCACTCACCCCCCCACCCAAGTCTCTGGGGGAGCTTCCCTCAGTGACGGGCACCAACCACAAGCACAGTTGAGCTGCTTCCCCAGAAGCCTTCCCCCAGGACTCTCTCCCACCCAGACAGGGACCTCTGCTGAGCAGTCTCAGCCTCAGAGAACCCAACATAACCCTCCTCCTGCTGCATTACCATCGCTGTCACCCACGGCACCCCAGCTCCTTGGGCGTGGGGACTGGGTCAGGCTCACTGGGCACAAGGCCGCCTGCAGAGGCAGCTCAGTGACTCTTTGTTGGGCGTGAAGACGGGCCTCAGAAAGCCGCACAGGAGTGAGAGGCCGATAGATGTGGCCAGTAGAGAGACTCTGGCGGGGAAAGGAGCCACATTGAGGCAGGGAAGCAAGGGCCCAAGACAGATGCCACTCCACGGGGCATGGGGTGGGGGTACAGCCCATGCTGCTGGCATCGGGAGGGGGAGGCCTGTCACAGTGCTACACCCAGCCCAGCACCACACACACCCACATACACCCCAAGGACCCCATCTCATCGCCTGGGCTCCAAAGGCCACTATCCTGACATGGGACATAAATAACTGGGCTCCCCGTGGAATCTTCAAACAAGCCCGCTCACTTGTGCTTTTTTTTTTTTTTTTTTCCTTTTAATATGATACAGGGGGTTGAACCAGGGATGCTCTACAACTGAGCTATACTCCAGGCCTATTTTATTTATTTATTTATTTATTTATTTATTTATTTATTTATTTGTATTGAGATTGAACCCAGGGTCATTCTACCTCTGAGCTACAACCCCAGCCCTATTTTATTTTTTTTATTTTGAAAAGTTGCTAAGACTGGCCTCCAACCTGTGATCCTCCTGTCTCAGCCTCCCAAGTACTGAGATGATAGGCATGTACTGCCAAACCTAGCTATTATTTTATTTTGAGACAGGGTCTTGCTAAGTTACCTAGGCTGGTCTCAAAGTTGTGATCTTCCTGCCTCAGCCTCCCAAGCAGCTGGAATGACAGGCATGCTCCACCTACCATGCCCAGCTGACTTACTCATTCTTGTATTTGCTTGCTTACTCCCTCCATTCATTCACACATCTACACATTCACTTATTTACCATATATTTTCCCAATTCTTTTATGCTATTGATGGATTTTTGGGGGGGGGGGTATGGGGGGTGCTGGGGATGAAACCCAGGAACATTCTATTTCTGAGCTACACTCCCAGTCCTATTTTATTGTTTATTTTGAAGCAGAACCTTACTAAGTTGCTGAGACTGGCCTTCATACTACTCACCGATTCAAATATTAAATCAATTTCACTTACAAATGCAGTGAACATTTATAGTAAGGGCCCGCTGCGGGCTATGATACCGCCAAGGCCAGGCGGACACAGGAATGGATGAGAGAGGAAGAGCCTCTGCTCTCGCCGGGCTTCCAGTCCAGGAGAGAGCCAGACCGACGTGTCGGACATGGAAGCATACTCTGGAGAACACAACCAAGGTGGAGGAGATGGAGACCGACTGGGGTAAGGGGGACCCCTTTGGCTAGAGGTGCCCCTTCCCTGGGAGAGCCTCCCTGAGAATGCTGGTTGGGCTGAAACCTCAGAGCTGAAAAGCAGCTGCTGCACATGTAATGACCTGAGGGAAGAGCATTCGGGCAGCAGGAACAGCAAGTAGGGAGGTGGTGGCGCTTGGGTCAGTGTCCCAGCAGCAAGCAGGCAGCACACTGAGGCAGGGCTCAGACAGAGCCCTGGCAGGGAGCTTGGTGCAGAGAGGGTGGAGGGTCCAGAGTAGTAACCCTGGACCTACCACTGAAGGAATGAGGGAAGGGTGCAGCTGATGGAAGACAGAGTCCGCTTCCTTGAGACGAGCTATGGCCTCTGGCGCAGGGACATGGCCAGCCCTTGACACTGTCTGGAGGGAGAGCCAGGAAGGGATGCCCTGACCCACTCTGCTTTCAGGCAGGGCCTGTGTGTGCCTACTAGGGACCAAACTCAGCTGGGTCCAGCACCAGGGGGCCCACTGGCAAGACACACAGGTCAGAGGCAGGCGTGGCCCAGGTGGGGACGTTCACATGCTCAGAGGTCTGGGGAGGCCAAAGGGCTGCAGCTCAGAGGTCAGCAGGAAGGGGCCCAGTCACAGGCCAGAGGTAAGAGCATGGGGCTTGGGGCCTCCTGGAGTGTGCCCGGGTTTAAGGACCTGGCAGAAGTCAGCACAGTAAGTACACCCAAGTTCTCTGTCCGCACTCCCTAACGGCCTCTTGTTAGCTCTTGCCTTCCTCTCCATCAGCTCCCTCAGCCCTGGGGGTTTGAGCAAACCCGCCCCTGCTCAGTCCCCTCTGCTGAGCCCCCACCAGCCCCATCCACATACTGGGAAAGATGCAAAGGTGAGCAGACCTGGTTCACCCTCCAGAAGCTTGCCACTTGGACAAGGAGTGGCAAGATCCTCGTAGACTTCAGGCACAAGGTGCAGATTAGAAGGAGTCCAAGGGCTGGTCAGGCCAGTAGGGGCACTCAGGGTGGATGGCTGGGCTGCACCCAGATGTGGAGGCACAGGCTCTAAGCCAAGAGAAATGGTCTCCCATTCTAACTAGCTGTGTGACTTCAGTCAAGGAGGAGAGCCTCTCTGAGTCCTGTTTCTCACCTGCAAAATGGGAATATTAATTCTGCTGCCTATCCCTCAGACCTGGTGAAGGCAAAAGGAAAGGCTTGGAGGGTGTGGCAGGAACAGACCAGGGGGTCACCAAACATAGTCCTGGGCATACTGCTAGGGTTCATTTCCCAGCCTTCTTTGCAGTTAGGGATGGCCATTTGCCTAGGTTCATGTACAGGGAATGCAGGTGGTGTAATGTGTGCCACCACCTTACAGCAGGGGCCCTCCATGCCTTGGCCCATCTGCTAACTGAGTACAGAGGACCAACACCCTAGGGGACATCAGAGCCACCAAATGGAGGCCTCCCGGGTCCCTGTATCACCCATGGATAGGGATCACTTGCATTAGATTCTTTTTTTTTTTTTTTTTTTTGGTACTAGAAATTGAAGCCAGGGGCATTCTACCTCTAAGCTACACCTCTAGCCTTTTTTATTTATTTTTTATTTTGAAATGGAGTCTCACTAAGTTGCTGAGGCTGACCTCAAACTGTGAGCTTCCTGTCTCAGCCTCCTAAGTACTGGGATTACAGGCATTTGCCACCATGCCTGGCTTGCATTAGAGAAGTCAATCAATGGCCTCAGTCAGAGAAATCAAGAGTCGCTGGGTCCCAGCAGCCTGGTGGCCGGCACCAGTGTGGAGCAAAGGAACTGACTGATGTGGGAGGCTGGGTATGCTGGGGGAGGAGGAGGAAGGAAGCTCAGGGTAAGCAGTGCCCTCCACTCAGGGACACAGGGAAAAATCTGGATTCTACTGTAATGAGAGAATATTCTGCCCCATCCCCAGTGCACCCCGCTGCCTAGCCTGGCCCACCCCCTGCAGCCCAAGAAGTTGATTCAGCTGCTAAATCTCCAGGCTCCATCCCTGGTGGGGGAATGCAGTACCAGGAGAGCCTCAGTCCCTCTGGGGCGGCAGGGGCAGGGACTGAGAGGCCCAATCTAGGAACAGGTCCAAGGGCAAGCAGCCAGAGGGGCCTCTACCCACTGGGCGAGGGTGAGGAGATGTTAGGCAGAACCAGAGGCCGTCTTCTGGCCAGCACCTGCATAGCCAGGCATCCGCAGACTGCCCAAGTGAGGGGCCTCAGGAACCCCTTGCACAGGGGTCACATGCTCTGAACTGAGATCCCCAAAGGAACTCCAGCCCACCAGTTGGGCTCACAGAAGATCACCTTGTAGGGACCATTTAGGCAAAGCAAGAGGGGTGGGAACTCCCCTATCCCCATTGGTCCCTACAGTCGCCAAAGCTACCCCTGGTGCCTACAGCAGCCTCAGCCACTGTTCCTGCCCCACTCAGGGCCACAGCCTGCAGTTGGGCTGCGCCCCTCTGCTCCTCATTCTTGGGTGGCAAGTGGATTGCTGATCATAGGAAACCTTTTACCCAACCTTCTCCAGAAAGCCCAAGGGCCCTCTGTCTCCTCAGAACTCCACAGGTGCTAACCAGCTAACTGGACCGATCCCATCCCTGCTCCAGGCTGGAATGCCCAGCTTTATCATGCAGGGCGGGGGCTAGGTGACCTGCATAGCTCCACCAGCTCTGCTCTGCCCCAGCCTGCACGCAATCATCATTCCCTGTGCACCAACTGTGTGCCTGGCCCAGGTGACGGAGATGTGGGGACACCACAGGCTAATGGAGCAAGAAGGGCAATAGGGACACAAGGATGAGGCGCTGTCAGATCAAACAGATTGACAGACTGCTTAGGGGATCAGAGAAGGCTTCTCAGAGGAGGGGACATTTGGGCAGAGCCTTAGAGGATGAAGAGGAGTTTGCCAAAGTCATGGGGGAAAACATGAGAATTTTTTCATAGCATTTCATTTGTTCACTTCCAGAATCCCTTTTGATCTTCTGGGCTAAGGTCCAAACAAGCTGGGGCTTAGATTATGCAAATGTCTGTTTAGCTTTGGTGGTCTCTTTAGACATTATTCCCATTTTCTGATTGAGATGACTGAGGCTCTGAGAGGGGAAGGGACTTCCCAGGGTGACACAGCAGGAAATTAGTAAGCCGATCCTGAAATGTGAGTCTTCCAGTCCGATGTGCCCCCCTTAATACCTCGCTCACCTCCTTTTCCCTTTCCAGCCACCATCTGGCCAGACCAACTGCCCCTTCCCTCCCGCCAGACTCAGGACCAGTTTTATAGGGAGGTAACTGATTGGGGTGGGGGCCAGAGAGGAGAAGAGAGAGTTTAACCCCACCAGGTTCTTATTCTTGGGATCTGAAAACACGATTTCCCCAGCAAAGGAGCTTAGCGTTAAGCGGAAAATCGGCTTGGAAGGATGTGATATCATTTATAACAGTACATTAAATGCAAGCTGAGAACCTGATGTATTTTAGGAACATTCAGCACACTCTAGACTAATAAACATTTTACAATATTATTGCACATGTTCATTTCAGTTTGTACAAATAATCATTCCCTTCACATCTAATAAGTCTGTTTGACACGTAAGTGGTCTTGGGCAAACACCTCGAGGGCCTGGTTTTTCTGTGCATTGATCATTTATTTGTGTAGCCCGCCGGGACAGTGACTAATGATTTTGAGGGTTTAAATGTCCTCAAACATCGTCTTTGTCTTGCTGCCTGTTATCACAGAAATGTAAAATAATTTCATCTTGGCCCCGGGACGTATTGTTTTTCACGTATGAAAAATGCCTGCCCCTTCTCTGCCTGGCGTGGCATCAATCAGTTTAAAACAATATTTGGAGGAGCCCTGGTCTGCGGGTCCTCCAGCAAGCTCCTGAGGTGCCCAAGAGACAGGCCCCCAAACACCACTTACTGGGGAATTTCCAAACAAGCCCTCTGCCACCGCTGCGGCAACCCGAAGCCTCGTCTCCCTACAAGTGAGGCATGGGTCTCCCCACCCCCTAAGGCCCATAGAGCTGAGACTTGCTCCTCCTCACTTCTCCATGGAGGTCTCTGGGGCCTGGCACTGCTGTGCTAGGAGTGGGGGAAAGAGGGTGACCCTAACATGGTCCTGGCCTTCAGGAATTTAGAATCAGGACAGAGCCACCACCAGTGCAAAGAACTTCTGTATGGGAAATAGAAAAAGTGCCCTCTGGGTGGGCGAGCCCAACTGAGGCCTTCGCCTGGACAGCAGGTGTCTCTGGATGAGTTGGCAACAAAGCTGTCTTCCCTCTAGGCAGATGCAGTCCCCTGTGAGGGCACATTCCTCAGGTAGGTATTCTTGGGCATGTGAGGCCTAAACTGCTGCACACCGAGGCCACCCTGGCAGAGAGGGAGTGGAGGTCAGTAGATGGCAGACAGACACAGAGACAATGCAGTAAATACTGTCCCATAAAGAGATAAGCCCTTAGGAGTAGAAACCCAGAGGCCAGATGTTTGACAAGGAAGGAGGCTTCATGGAAGCAGTGACCTTTGAGTTTGGCCTTGAAGAAAAAGTAGTTGAGCCACAGCTAAAGAGGCCAGCAACAGCCCCCACCCCACCCACTGAACGGGAGGCACGAACACTGGCATTTGGAGAGACTGAATAGAAGGAGGAAGAAAGAAGCCAGGGAGGGAGAAACAGAAACAAATGTTTGTTGAGTAAGTGGCTAGTTGGAAGGACTGAAGGGCGGACGAGTGGATGGACAGACAGGAGGCAGAGGCTGTATTTAAGTCTGGGATTTTTGAATGCCTTACTAAGAAATGTGTGGTTTTCCCCACAAGCAGTGAGTGATGGCTTCAGAACTGTATTTTAGATAATCACTTTGCCTGAAAGAAACCATAGAAGGTAAGTCTGGGTAAGAGGAGGCTCTCCCTGGCACTCAGCTAGAGTGACATCGTGGAGTCATCCTGCAAGGAGAAGGGAAGGAAGGATTGTAGTGTTTAGTGAGCATCAGCAACCCTGTTGGGCAACTGATGTATCCTCAAATGGGCCATGAGAAACTGAGGCTCAGAAAAGTCCTTTACCTAAGGTTACGTGTCTGTGCAGAGCCAAGAGTTGGCCCCGTTGGCCTAGATCCACAGTTCCTGCCTCACATCTGGTCAATGAGGTGGCCTGAAATTGAACTCCTCACCCCTCCTCTGAGGGACTCTCAGCCTCAGTGCCCACTCATGCAGACCTGGTGCCAGGCACCAAACACGGACCCGGCTGGCTCTTCAAGGCCTCCATCTGCACCTCCTCCTATCCTCTGCCATAGGAGCAGATTCACAGATCAAGAAATCTGCCTAGCCTCTAACCTCTCTCCTGCTACACTTTGACCTTCTCTACCACATTCGGTTTGCAAAACAATGTGACATGCTATTTGACACCCCCTCCTGGGCCTTTGCACATGCTGTTACTCTGCAGGACTTTCACTCTTTCTCAGTCTGGCTAGTGCCTCTGGTCCTTCAAGGCCAATGCAAGTGTCTCCTTCTCCAGGAAGCACCCCGACCCATGGCCAGTTGAAGATCTCCTCTGTTCTCACAGCTCCTGACTTGTGTCAACGTGACACTTAGGTGTTTATATTTTTATGGCACATTTGCATCCTCTTTCTCGATTCCACCAAAGCTTCTAGAGAATGGGGGATGTATTTGAATCATCTCTAGGTTCTTAGCTCTCAGCATAGGGCCTGGTCCAGAGTAGAATAGGAAAATACTGAGAAAGATGGATGAGTGGAAGAGTGCACGGGTGGATGGATAGGTGGATAGATGAGTGGATGGATGGATGGATGGATGGATGGATGGATGGATGGATGGATAGATGAGTGGATGGATGGATGGATGGATGGATGGATAGGTGTATGTGTGGGTGGTTGTGTAGATGGATGGACAAATGGACAAACAGCTTCTCTCCCTTAAATGGAAACAAACTTTGGACTTTACTCCCTTACCTCCACAAAGAGTCTCCTAACCTGGTAAAAAAAGAAGTCAATCTTAAAAACAGAGGCTCTTAGATGGCACAGAATAATAATAACTACCAGGTGCACAGACTGCACATCCAATTCATGCAGTTTCACTGCAGGAAAGGCCAGAGATGTGGGATACCCTTATGTAGGCTGGGCTTCAAAAACAACAAGGTCACAGAGTCCTGAGTGCAGGTTTAAGGGACTTGGCTTTTGTCCAAAGGCTGCTGGGAGCTGGAAGAGGGTTCCATGGACATAATAAGGAGCCATTAACATCTGAGTCCTCTCAGTGAAGATGAGGTGGAAAGTCCAAGACAATGACCTTAGGTAGTCCTCCCTGCCTGTTCTGCAAAGTCTGATTAGAAAACTAGAAGGTCCCCCAGACTCAGGACTCCATTCTGGGACAGAAAGGGGTATTGCCAGAGTGACCAGACTCTACATCCAAGCAACCCAAAATATTACCCCACACCCCGACCTTGTATTCTCCCTTAGCCCTGCTAGTTCTCTGGTCCCTTCAAAACTCTATGTGGATATGCTGTGACTGTAAGGGCCAGGATATATATGGCTTTGGAAGCTGAGTACAAGTTCTCCATCTTCTGCAGCCTCTGAGCAAGTAGGAGTAGACATCCTCTAGTCAGCACCACATACCAGGGGCCCAATCACATAAATCATTTCTTAAGGCATTGAGTAAGTATGTACCAAATGTCTATGTATTGACCCAAGAAAGAACCACCAGAGGATGCACAGAATAAGAGATTTATTGCTGGGACTGATGCTGTGGCATGGTGGGAGCTGGTTAGGCACTCTGTACTTCTGTGTGAGGACCTCGGGCAGGCTTTGCAGAAGGGAAGAAGACATGAGTCAGGGGAACAAGGACGATTGGGGCCCAGGAGGCCACTCTATGCTTCTAACTTAATGACTGATGTCACTTCAGGGACACTGAAGGAGAGAAGAAAAGAGCTGGAGGACCCGGGGCCCTGGCCGCTGCCCACACCATCCAGGCAAGTGGGCAGAAAAGTCACAGAGCAAGAGCTTGGCCGCATTGCTTTTCCCAGCTGCCACCTTCCAGGTCTTAGGCAAAATGTATCTGGCATCCCTTGCTGACCTAGAACCACGAAGGGAAGGGGATTCAGGGACCAGGCTCTACCTCAGCCAGGCTGACTCCATAGGAAGCACTAGACCTACTAGGTACCTGGCAAGGGACTTGTCAATGAGGCTCAGCAGAGAAAAATCAGGAGCTTTGCCGCTGAGCTTAGTCTTATGACAACAGCAGACAATTTTTAAAATACTACAGTCTGATCAATGTTACAATAGGGGACTTTTAGTTATTGACAGTCTACCATTGAGAAACAATGGATTAGGATTATGTTGATACCCAAAATAACAGCAATTTAAATACATCAAAGTTTCTGACTTTAAGAACAGGCTTATATGATGCATACTACATGGTCAGGGGCCCAGGTTCCTTCTGCCCAAGTGTTCACCACTTGTGACTTTATTCTCCTTGCTGTCACTTATAACCTGAGTTATCTGCTGACTGGTGACATTGCTACTAGTCACAGTCCCAGGAGGGAAGGAGGGGAGGCACAAATTCACTCACTTTAAAAATGTTTCCTGGTAGTTTCACACATAACTATTATTAATTGGCCAGACTACAGCTGCTTAGCTGCAAGGGAAGCTGGAAAAGATGGTCTTTATTCTGGATGGCTATGTTCTCAACCAAAGATCAGAAGTTCTATTACTCTGAAATAGGGAGGAAATGGGTGCTCTGAGTCAACCCACAGTCCCTATGTCAGGTAATATACCCAGTGGTCGATGTCTCAGAGCTTAGACAACCTGAATTCCCTTTCTAGCTCTGCCACTTTCTAGCTGTGTGATAGTGAACAACACAATTACCTTCTCTGTGCCTTCATTTCTCTAAGCACACGAAAGCCTTATCATTACAAGCCAGGCACCATTCTAAGTGCTTTGAATGGACAGCTATTCTTAATCCTCACGATGAATATGAGCTAAGTAATAGTAGTATCCCATTTTGTAGATGAGGAAGCTAAGGCTTGAAGAACTGGGATGACTTTCCTGAGGTTATGCTCATCCAGGAACACGTACCTAATGAGTATCTGCTCAGTGTTGGGCTTTGTGCTGGGCTCTGGAGATGTGGGGGAAAGTCAGATACTGTCTCAGCCCTGCCAGGACTCCCAGCTAGGGAGAGATAGAGCCTGGACTAATTCATCCATTCCACCAGGCCAACCCCCATAGCATATATGTGCAAGGGTTTGTGGGCTCAGTATAGGGGAAAGATAGCAAAATATTTCTTTGTTTCACTTCTTCCCATGCAGCCAGTCTATGCCTGCAATAGCTGTCTAAGAGCATCATCCCAGCCTAAACTGAGTGCAAACTGCTCACAGATGGGCCTGGCTGGGGCAAGCAAGAGAAGCCAATCGATCAAGTAGTCAGTCAACAGCAGCTCCTGGTCAGACTGAGAAGAGCCAGCAATACAACAGTGACAGCAACCCCAAAGTATACCAGTGTGAACCTTGTGGTCACCCAGAACATGTACTTCCATTACTGCATAAGGTCCTGAGACTTCAAGAGGCTAAGTCACACCAGGTAATCCCAGTACTTGGGTGTCTGAGACAGGAGGATCGCAGGTTCAAGGCCAGCCTCAGAAATCTAGCAAGACCCTGATTCAAAGTAAAAAATAAAAAGGGCTGGGATTGTAGTTTGGATGTAGAACACCCCTAGGTTTAATCTCCAGTGCCAAAAAAGGAAGAGGAGGAAGAAGAGGCACTGCTAAGTCACTTGCCCAAGATGACACCAGAAGTATCCAAGGCAGATGTTCCAGGAAGCATTCCAGAAGATAAAGATATAAGTAGGGTGCTGCTTGGCCAGAGCAAGGTCAGGCACAGGCTTAAGCAGCCTTGGCACTGACTGGGACCGGGAGGTGGGCAGAAGGGACACTCGAGAGTTTGTGTCTTCTGGTAGGTAGCAGATCTGATGGCAGGCTAGGTAGTGCCCCACAGGACTTGGCAGTGAGCTCGCACATTAGGGGGCTTTGGAAAAGCAGTCAGAATGTTTGGCCCCACTTCTTAGGCAGCATCTCAGGGGTCTGGCTTGAGCTCGCCAGTCACACGCCTCCACTTGTCCATTTGTGACCTGATGGCTCCTTGGTAGCGGAGAAAAGCAGGAAGAGACTGCCACTCTCCGGACCTCAGTCTTCTTTTTTTTTTTTTTTTCTTTTTTTCTTTTTTTGCGGAACTAGAGATTGAACCCCGGGGCATTCAACCTCCAAGCTAAACCCCTCACCCTATTTTTTATTCTTTATTTTGAAACAGGGTCTCACTAAATTGTGGAGGGCCTCACTAAGTAGCTGAGGCTGATCGCAAACCTGTGATCCTCCTGTCTCAGCCTCCCAAGTACTGGGATTACAAGCGTGCGCCACCACGCCTGGCTCTCAGTCTCCTCTTCTGCAGAGCCCTTCTCTTGCCCTAGACCTGTCGAGGGGCCCATGAGGAAGGTCATACCACATTCTGCACACATCAGTCCTTCTTTTTCTAGATCAGGCCCAACATAGAGACCATGTTTTGTTTGTTTTGGTTTTGGTTTTTGTAGTAGTGGTGGCAATGGGAACTGAACCAGGGGCATTCTCCCTCCAAGCCGCTCCCCTGCCCTATTTTATTTTTATTTTTAAACAGGGTCTCATTAGATTAATGAGAGTCTCACTACTTGCTGAAGCTGTTCTTGAACCTGCGATCTTCCTATCTCAGCCTCTCATGATACTACAGGTGTGTGCCTCCACACCCGAGAAGGGACAGTGCTTTGATGGGGAGAAAGGAGATTTGGGAAGAAGGAGCCAGTTGAACCCCAGGTTCTAGTGCCGGCCTAGACTCCTCACCTGTAGAAAGTGACAGCATTTGCCCAGGGGGAGCCTGCTAAGGAAAGGAGCCAACCCTGCATATAGTGCCAAGCACAACTCCAGGCATGATACACCCTCCATAAGCAGGGTTCCTCCTCACCCCTGGCTTTGCCCAAGTCTCAGACAGGCATTGTCCAGAGCAGACAGTGCCAGGCATGGAGATCATCCCCCTGTGGTACCATGATGATCAAGGCCAGAGAAGAGAAGGGAGTCTCCCCAGCTCACAAAGCAGGATGGACACTCACCCAGCCAGGCACCCATCCAAGGGACCCCTGCCCACCTGTGATGCTCTGGACATGGTGGGGGCCTTTGCACTTAGTGTTGAGACCTGCAAAGTGAGGGTCGGAGTTCATTCCAGAAACCCATGCCTACATCACATCACATCACACCAGCCATGTCTACATCACATCCCCACCGCCCTTGGCTTTCAAGAGCAACTGTGTCATTTGTGATTCCTGACATTTGCCCCCTCCCAAGCCCTTACCCTCTTTCCTGTTTGGCCTGTGAAATGGAAAGGGCTGTAAACAGGCAGGCTGGGCTCCTGGCCTGGGGGCGGGCCTGTCAGCCAGCCAGGGGAAAGGTAGGACCCGGGGGACCCCCGCCCCCACCGCCCCACACAGCCCAGCTGAAGAACTTGTAAAGACAGGATTTGTTTGTTTTTTTGGATCTGGCTCAGGATCTGGCTGAGGCCAGGCCCTTTGGGGAAAAGCAACTTTTAAATAAATGCTTCAAGATTGTGCAAACATTTCAGTAGTATTGGAGGCCTGGTGTTCTGGGTCAGAGAGGGAAAAAAATACCTGTCAATCACTGTAGAGATGAAAACCTGATAGCAGAGCGGTGGGTGAGGACTGGGGCTTGGGTTGCAAATCTCAGTTGTGGCTGGCTGAGACTGACTACACTTAAGCCCTCTCTCAAAAAATCATTTGCATGTTAATCAATAGAGCAGCCCTGTTTGACAGGCAGAAAGCACAGACGCTCTTGCAATCAGATCCGTGCCGTGCGTGCAGAAAGGACGCAACTGGGAGGCAGACAGGACTGGATTTTTAGCCCTAGCTTTGCTGCCGTTTTGCTCCACAGTCTTGGGTAAGTTATTTAGCCTCAGTTTTCACATTGGTAAAATGGGGTTGCAACATTAATCTCATAAAGATGTTGTGAGGCATGAATAAAATACAGATTGCAACATAAAACCTGGCACAACTGAAGGGCATAGTAATAAACAACAGCAATATTATCAGCTGCCACTGATAGGGCTGAGCATACGTTTCCACTGATCCTCAAAAGCTGCCCTGCTGGGCCAGGCATATACAAGCATATCCTCTGCACCTCTTCTGTGCCAGCTCTATGTTGGCCAAGAGTTGGGCTCAGCTCTGCCCTCAGGGCTCACTGAGCTGGGCTAGAGAAATGTGCACAGGACATAAGCAGGGAGAGGGACGTGGCTCAGCCCACCCCTGGGAAGAGGGGAGGTCTGTGCTGGGTCTGAAGGAAGCATGAGAGCTATGCAGGGGAACTACACCCCCATGAAGGGACCCACTTAGGCAAAGGCTCCAGAGCAGGCCCCATAACAGTCAGGATGCAGGGAAGGGGCCATTTGGGTCACAAAGCAGCAAAGTTAGACTAGAGTCAAACAGCAAAGAGTCCAGCACTGTGGTGTTCGACTTGATTCTCTAGGCCAGGGCAGTGTCTCCTCCCTTTCTATTCCCCTTACTCTTCTCCTCCCAACAGCTTTATGACTAAAGCAATACCCCAGCTTCTCTGTCTAGGCATCTCTGCCTCAAAGGGTTCCTAGACGTGAGGGAGTTTCCAGAAGGTTAAAGTGCTCCACCAATACTGGGCACCATTATTTGACACACGCACACGCAGATATTCACATATACATATAAACACATGCATAGACATATACACACATGCAGACTCAGGAATCAGAATGACCTGGCTCCTGTCCCAGCTTCTCCATTTACGGCTCCCTCCTCCAGCGATGCATCCACACCATGCACAGAAAGCACCAGAATATTGTGTGGCATGCAGAGGCACACGTCAGTGGTTCTCATCCAGCACACGGACAAACTCTAACTACCTGTTTCTCCTTCAAGAAGAAACCACCACCCACTGGAGTCAGTTCAGGAGACTGTGCAGCCCAGAGACTAAGCCCTTACCCCTCGTGAACATGTGGGGAAACTGAGGCTCCGAGAAGGAAGTGAGCATATCCAGCTTGGAAGCAGAGGTGCACATGGAAAGGAGGCTTCCGCAATGTGCAGTCATCACACTGAGCCTTGGAGTGGGACTTCAAAGCGGGTTCACGTGGGAAGGGCATTTCACGCTGAAGGAACAGCATGAGCAGCAAGAGCCCAGAGCTGGCACTGAGGACCTCGGGAAAGATGGGAAAGAGGAGTCACCAAGTCTGCAGATCGCAGGGAAGTCCCTGAGCCCGGCAGGGAGAGCCCTGTGGGATGAGCCTGGGAAGCCGGATGCTCTTGCCGCCATGGGGAGCCCAAGGCTGAAGGCAGCAGCAGTTTTAGTCAGATGCAAGACTGGAGGCTTGGCCCAGGACCCGCCAGGAGAACAGGAAGTGGGTGACCCTGAGAGACACTGAGATAAAAGACTCCTCAAGGAGCATGTATTTTCTAGAGGAGGAAAGGGATGAACACAGAGTCTGCACAGAGCAAACAGACACAAAGAGCCATCCAAGGGGACTTATGGCTATGGGATTCTAGGGAGAGGAGATGCTCAGGACAGGGGGCTGCCTGACACCCAGTCCAGCCACACTCTGGGCCACCCTCCACCCACCCCCTGCCCCACCCCGGAAGGAAGGCCCAGACCAGCCCAGCTCTCTTCCAAGGGGTCAGCGGCAGGGTTAGACCAGTCAGTGGCAGTTGACCAACCTTCCCTCTGCTTTATCTCCTTCCTTTTTTCCTCCTGTCTCCATGCCCAGAGTGGCCCTCTACCTCTTACTGCGTGTCCTGGAGCCAACCCCCCTCACCTCTGTGACCCTCGGTCTCCTCATCTGTAAAAGGAAGATAACATGCAAAGGAAATGGAGAGGCACCGCACGGGGGGGGGGGGGGTGCTCAGAGGACCCCGTTCCTTCTACCTACATCCCCGCGTGTAAACCCCTTTGCTTTGCCTCGGTGCCTTTCCAGCGTGCAAACCCCTTTGCTTTGCCTCGGTGCCCCAAAGCTGTGAGGGTCGCCCCGGGGGCCGCCTGCCAGACAACCGACTCTCCCACCCGCAGGCAGGGGCGGTGTCGGGATTCGAACCCGGCCCCCCAGACTCTCACGCCGCGTGGGCCCGCCTCTCCTTCCTCCTCCCTCTTCCGCCCGCCCCTCCTCCTCCTCCTCCCCAGGCCTCGCG